>CABFVZ010001771.1:0-53534 GCA_902151445.1 Timema monikensis | reverse complement strand
TGGTACGCTCGTCGCCTCTGATCACTGTTTTCATATATATAATATTTATCCACATGTTTCTAGTTTCTACATTCACAACACGTGTTTTAGTTTCATACAAGTGCGAATTATATATGTGCTAATAAATTATATTCAGTAGTGATTTAAATTGAATATTTTGATTAATATTATTTACTATTCGTAAATATTAGTGAAAAAAATTGTGCTTATAGACTTTTTCAAGTGCTCCAATATAATTGAGGTTAACTATCCGTATGTATTATTTATTGATATAAATTAAAATATTATTATTTAACATAATTAATACTAAATATTATTAAATTATTATTGTTAAATATTTATTATTGGTTATTTAATATTTACAAAATAAAGAAATAAAATTAATAAAACATTTAATAAAAAATTTGTGATAAAAATTTAAATCGAACATCAAATTAAAATATTAATTTTTAATATTTATTATTAAATTGAATTAAATTTGTTCATTTACTTTTATAAATATTTATTATTTATTCAATTTAATAATAAATATTTATAAAAGTAAATGAACAAATTTAATGAAAACTTTTTGATAAAAATGAAAAGTGAATATTAAATTAATAAAATAATAAATATTTAAAAAATGAATAAATTAAATTCAATTTTTGAATTTATTATTAAATTTATTCATTTACTTTTAAAATATTAAATAATCAATAATAAATATTTAAAATTAAGAATCTTATAATATTAAGTACAAATTATGTCATATATATTTATTATTTTCTAAATTTTATTTTTAATAATTATATATATATATTATTAAATTATTAATTTTAAATTTTAAATATTTATTATTAATTTCTAATATCTAATTCTCTACAATAAATCTTATTCATCAATCTAAGATTCTTTTAGTTTATTTAATGATGCCAAAGAAGTATAACTTCTCACGCGCGTACATAGGTAGGGGAGACCGGGGCTGGTTGTAACAATTTTTACTTACTATTTTTTTTGCATCCCCTACAATGTATAAGAATAGATTTTGCAATGCACACCAATAAAGTAAGCTCTGTTCTTTCACAATACAATTTTTAAAACATTATTCATAAAGCTAATAGTGCACTATAAATTAAAAATCTCTTTGATGTAATGCGTTACAACCAGCCCCGGATTGGGGTAGGTTGTAACAGACATTGGGGTTGGTTGTAACAAGAAATTTGTATTATCAGAAAATCAATTTTTTATTGAAAATCCTTTTAATTAACTAATATTTAAGGTGTATTTTATTACAAAAATATAAAAATTACAAACATCCTAATCTAGCATTATTTAGGCTATAATGAGTATGGCTACAAAATAAAACACAGAATCAAAGCTTACTCCGAGAGTCCATCTGACTGGCAATTATGACAAATGTACATTTTTGATTTCTTTGACCAAGAAAAATGTGACCACAGCTGACAGTCCAAACAGCGAACCCACTCCTCGCCTGGTTTACTGGAAGAGAATGGTTCCAAGCACACTAAACAGAAACATTCACGATCTTCTTCTGATGAGCTTTCTGGATCTAATTTATTCCTTGCAGACGTTTTGGCCCTAGCTTGGTTTGGACTACTCAGTTTTATTTTCCTCTTAACCGCTCCCTTTTTTTTTTTGTCGTTTTTCATATTCTTCCTCAAGTGCGTTCTTCTCTGGAGTATCTGTCAAAATGGAACTTTTCCTGGTTTTCCTCCCACCCTTTGTTTTTCTTGGAGCAGATTTTGGAAGGGGCTGAACTAGCTCCGGGGAAAACTTGGCCATATTTTGGGAGATATTATTGGCCCTAGATAGACCAGCAACTCCTACCGGATTGATAGAACTCTCATTGGTTCTAGTTGAACCAGAAATTGGTGTTTTGGGTCTGTCCAGAACTAGTGATCTTCCAGGAGATGCCTCATTGCGTGAATCTGGTGCTGGCTCTGGATTTGGCCTGTCCGTCACAAATGAAGGGGAGAAGTCTGCATCCTGAAATACTTCCCTATTAAAAGGAAATATTCCACATTTCTGGAATCCATGTTGAATATTCGTTGGTGTTGTGGCAATCGGAAATGCTACTTTTAAAACGGATGGAATGTGGAATATTGTCATAGGCCTAACGGTACCATCAGGGGTTTTATTATTTCTAATCCAAGCATCCATTGCTATGTTTATTTGTCTTTTAAGTGGTCCAAAAACACTTCGATCTAGTGGCTGGAGGCGATGAGTGCAATGAGGGGGAAAGGAAAGCATTACAACCCCATTAGTTTTGGCAAAATCAAGACATTTTGGAGCTAAATGCGACTTATGGTTGTCTAAGAGAATAAGGACAGGCCTTTCTTGAGAAAGACGAACACAATCAACAAAATGATTCAGAAAAATCAGAAATTCTGTTTCTGTTGTCCACCCAGATTTATTTCTGGTACCTATGCAACCTGTTGGACCATCTCTGATGAAGTGGTCATAAAATCTTACCCTGGGAAAGATGAACATTGGAGGAATTGCATTTCCAGCAGCATTGACAGCAACGGTTAACGTAATAAGTTGTCCTATTTCAGCTGAAGTCATTGCTCCTATTTGTTTTATACCTTTTCTTGCAATAATTTTTGAGGGCTTTTGAACAGTAGTGACACCGGTTTCGTCCATGTTCCAAACATCATTTGCAGTGAATGAATACCTATCGTAAACTTCAGAAAGTTTATCAAAAAACTTTGAAACATTGGCACGGTTGAAGCTGGATGCTCGGCCTATACTAGTAGCCTCCAGAGTTCGAATCGATAATGAAGGATGACGCTTTAAAAATGATGAGAACCAGTCTGCACCAGCTGTTTCATTGTCACTCCAGGTTCTTGGCATCGTAACATTGTAGTGCTTCCCACAAAGGTAGGCAATACATCGCAAATCGCGTGGCGTGAGTCCAAAATAAATATCCGAGCAAGTTTCGATGTAAGTAACAAGAGCAGTCTCCTGTATTGGAGGGAAAACCTGTCTGTTTCCATAATATCCAGCCAGAGGCTTCCAGTCCACTTGAGGATCAGGCCTAGGTTCATTTGCTCCTGAAACAAGACACAAACTAAGTCAGTAAACGTTTGGTTAGTTAATTAGGAGAAAACTGCAAATTACATTTTAGGAAATTAATATTTTCTAAATATTTTCTAAAAAGTAGAATTAATAAATTAATAAAGGTTAATTATTTTCACCTATATTATTTTTAAGCTTGACTTAGATTTTTCTTTGTATTCAGAATTCAAATATCCACCAGTCAAAAAAATAACTCCAAATTAGAATGAGGAATTTAGTCGAGAATAGTTGATTTATAAATATGATTTAATTATATTGTAATTTCACAGCTTACGTTTATTTTTTCTTGAGATGTATCTTGTAAGGGTCACATGGCAGATGTCATAACTTTTTGCAGATTGTCTGATGGATGTTCCCTCTCTCACAAGCTGAGCGGCTCTCTCCAACACATCAACACCAGTGTTACCTCGATCAGACTTCCTTTTGTAATTCCGCATCTAAAATTACATTCTAAATTTTATTATTTTATTCATAACTCTTTAGTAGCTAAATGGAAATAGAGTGAAAAAATCACCAGTATTTTTTATACTTGGAAGTAGTATTAAATATGATTATATAAATGGTATGATAAAATTTCATAGGACACTAATAGCATTCTAAATATCGAAACAAAACAAGCGGGGCAGGTTGTAACAGACAAAACTTGGTGTTACAACCTACCCCACATGATGCCATTAAATGAATTATTAATTTATGTGGGCTAACCAAATTTTAACAAAAAGGCTAAGTGCATATTCTGAAAGCCAAAACTACAAAGAATTGTATGTGCTGATAAAAGATTTACAAAATAATGTAAATTACAGAGAATAGGGGTAAAAGTCTATTGAAAAATATTTTCTTACCTTATAGAAAAATGATTTTTTTTCTCTTGCTGCTCGTACAGACTTCCGATTCTCATAGAGTCACAACTCAAACTGAAAGCTTTCACCAGTGCTATTGTGACCAAACTAACAAGTCACTCAAGCGAATAATGGCGGAAATATCGTCACTATTACAACCTGCCCCTGTTACAATCAGCCCCGGTCTCCCCTACACATACCCATTTTTTTAATTTTTATCGTATGCCATTTAAGGCCAGTAGGGACTAACATCCAGGTTCGATCGCCTTATGTGTAGACTATTAGTCGCTTTGGTAGTACAAAACGTTGTCCAGGTTACACCATAGGAGGTTGTCTATACGTCGTACTCGCCATCAGATGGTGTGATGATGATTATTACGGAGTTGTAGAGCCGAAGTGAGTCTTATCCTAACTTAAGCCTAATTTACCAAACCCTGGTGACCGTTGGGTACATTACCCTTAAGGGAAATATACCCAAGGTACCAACCAGAAATAGAACCCACGAACCCTGGGGCTTGTAGTCAGGTGCACTGACGACTACATCACGGGGCCGTTTAAGGCAAAGATGAAACGAGGTGTTGGGAAAGGGAGTGGAAAGGGGGAAATTTTGGATGACAGTGTTACGTCGACAACTTAGGTGTATTCATAAATCGGAATACTTCCAATGAGAGGCAGGAAATATCAAATTATAACCAGCACACGCCGTAGGGAAAAGGTTTATTAAATTTTACGATAAGAGTTGGAAAGTTCAAATTCGCCACATTTGTATGGCCAATTCGCCACAAGTGGTGATTTGTGACAAGGCTACTTAACCCGGCCGTAAGCCATTCGTCCAGTCAAGCCGAAAGTTCGATTTTACAAATTTATATTTGATACATACACACACATATATATACAGGATATATATTTATATTTCCCCTCCCTCTACTACGTTTAACGTGGTATATAAATATAAAGGAATAAACATTAACATCATCCCGGATTCGATTCTCGGCTCAGTTGAAAAATGTAGCGTTGAAATAAGACTTCCCACTAAAAGTAATGCGTTAACGAATGAAGAAACTTTGTGTAGTGTTTGTTCTAGAATTAAGTTCATTTGTAAGACGCGTGTTGATATAATCAGTCCACTCAAAAAGAAAACATTAAATCCCCACTAATAAAAGCATAAAAATACGTCATCGCCTGAGAATGTGCTATTGAATTTGTTCCGCTCCCAAACTTTCTATGCAATATATATAAAAAAAAAGTTAACATTGAACTGTTAGGAAGTTCCTGTCATTAATTAGACACGAGTTTATTAGATCTATGACGTCATCACCCCCAAACTAGACACTTCCGGTCAATATACTTAACTGGTTGATCTTGTTTGGATATTTTTTTGATAAATGGGCACTATACGCGTGACGCTACCAGGCGTGCGTCATGGCTAGTTTGATCGATATGTAAATTAATTACAGGTAGCCGTGCAACGTCAATTCATTTGGTTCCGTTTGGAGAAGATTATATTTTGAATGATATTCTTCTAACCAGCATCGGTGGCCACGTGGAATGAACGTCAGGCTCATCTAATATTATTAGCCGATGGCAGGTATGTTAGAGTTCGAATCCTGGCCCTTGTGTTTGATAGTGCTTTATAATAAACGGCTTCCCACTTTCCCCCAAAGCAATTTCGGATACATTATATATATTTAATCCAAGGATGAGCCCCTCAAACCCTCAAACCTTTGAATCCTTAAGGATATACGAGATTTGAGTATTCAAGAAAATATTGGATTCGAGTTTAGAATAAAATTAAAAATGTGTTGTTTTTAAAAAAAAAAATTGGAATTAGAATTTGTTTAGAGCTATAAAACTTCATATTGGTCGTTTAGCTTTGATATTTTCATGGGAAAACTTAACTTCCAGAGTTTAAACCAGTTATTTAACACTTTTTTTTTTTTACATCCACTACTGTTTCCAGGCTGTAGCCTGGGTCAGTTTTTTATTCAAGCCATCTATTTTCCATTACCGGCTGGTTAGGCCTATCGTAACTTCATATGCCTTATAATCTATTTTAAGAATAGGACAGACACAACATCCAGTCCCCGGTCGTTAATTTATCACTATGAAAGGGTAAACCTGCATTTCACCAATGATAAATTTTCGGTCATGTCTGGAAACAAGCACGGAACCCTTAGCTCAGTTGACAAACATACCACCGACTGAGCTAAGATGTCGGATTTAACACTTAATGAATGTGCTAATGTTATATTGCAAGTATTTTAGTAAAAAAATCATCATATTCCTTGGAGAGCACGCGCCGATCAAACAATCTGCCTTCACCACATTCTGTCCCAAACCTTCTTCCTCCAATGCCCCTCCACATCCAGCAATTTTTTTAAAATGTTAAATAGTACCTAGATAATAATTTGAATCAAAATCTGTATAGACGATGTAGATAAAACCGATTTGTGTTTCTTTTCGCCCTTAAGTAAACTACCCTTCATTTTAGGGTTTTATATATATATATATATATATAAAATTCCAAAAATCCTTTTGAGGAACCTTTTAAATAATCTAGATACCAAGTTTTAGCCTGATTACTAAAATGGTTTCAGCTCTAGCCCGTATAACAGACAGACAGCATTAAAAAAACAACTTTTTCGAGTTCAGGAGGTCATGAAATGTCGACATCCATCAAAATCTCAAATCCGATTTTTTATGAGGGTTCGCGAGAAAGTATAAACTATAATCTAAAAATTTCTACTTAAATAATATTTTTAATATTTTGGCCAATATATATTTTTTTAAATAAAAATAAACCCTGTAAATATACAGACCTTAACTCTAATTCTCTTCGGTCCCACCTTAATCATCCCCCAAAATAAACAAATCAGTGCCGCAGCTTTTTTTTTTATCCTAGCTCGTGGTTGTTAAAAGTACCGGTATTGTATCTTTCGAGGTGTCCTAGTACAAGTGTGACTGACAGCGATATTAAACTGGATGTGAGTTTGTCGGTGCCTGCCTCTAGGAACTCATTAACATCCAGGCGGACACGAGATCATACAGCAACAAGCGCTAGGCGTTGTAGAAGTGAGGGGGAGGGGGAGAGGAAGGACTACACTTTACTACAACATCCACTAGCCTTGGTATCGCTCCTAGCCACTCATGGATTATTTATTTGCTTCATTGCATTTAAATGAGAAGAAAAGTGATTTATTTAAATTGGCAAAAAAAATAATCATATTTTTAAAATATAGCTACAAGGAATAAAAAGCCAAAATCTTTTAACACCTGCATGAGTCTACACGAGTACAAAGGCGTTAATCTTGTTTAGTTTGAAGGTGATGAGGAGGTCGAGTTTCGAACCCCACCCAGGTGAACAGAGTTTTTTCCTAAATGGTTTCTCACTCTCCTTTCTCGTATACGCGGGCACATTTACTCTAAATTCTAATCCCTCCCTCCCTATGGCATTGATGTTTATAGGCTGGTAGCCCGAATGGGTAGTAAGGCGTGGATCAGGTATAAAAAATATTTAAAAACTTCAGTATCAGTTCATGTTACACGCATTTATTTATTGATTATATTTTATAGTAAATGCACCAGTATTTTCGTATATGAAAGGTGACAAACCTTTTAGGAAAAAAACATCCACAATACACCTGTACGGGATTCGAATTCCAACCTCTCCTTCTCCGATAGACCACCCAACGTTGGTAGTGTGAATAATCAACTAACTAGTATAAAGAAATTAGATGAACAGGCTGAAATCTAATTAAATTCATTGGAATTCTTATAGAGGGAATCGTAGAGTTTGACAAGGACCTTTTCTCTTCTTTAAGAAAGTTTATGTTTAAATTGCTAATATGTCCATAGCAAATGAAAGAATCGTTGAGATTACTATACGTAAACAATCAAACTAAACGTATCTTCTGAAGCGATAGTTAATTTATTTGGTACAAACCGGTTTTTTAAATTAATAAAATAACTATATAAGCACAATATTATGAAAGTGTATAAATTTGCCCATACTTTCGTATCCTCGCATTTGAAATTGTTATAGGCAGCATACAGTGTATAACTTATCATGGCTATGCAGAAATGGACATGGTGTGTGCTTGATTATTATCTTTTACTTCACCTTTACAGCCGTAACAACTAGAAAATTATCTTATACATACACATGTTCGTTTTTCTGTCAAAAATGAAACCTGTTGTGGAAAACTTCAAGTTAAAAAGGCCACGAAGTCTTAATACTGCCATATATATGCGGTGGAGTCCAGTTTTCCGATCTCTAATTTATGCGTGACCCTAGCTGAAATAGGAGACAGCGTTTTGGTGGAACAAGTGTAGCAGTGCCTTCAATTCGACCAAATAGATGACCTTTTTTTTTTCACCCCGCCTCACTTCACTACCCTTTTGGATTATACGCGTGTATACACACATATAAATTCATTACGCTAGTGTAGTATTGATGGGTTAAGTAGGATTTTGAGAATGTGCATCTGTAATCAGGGGCGGATCCAGATCATTTTCATAAGGGGGTCATAATCATAAATATCAAAGGATTTGAAATATATCTAGGGGGGAATTTATTCCAGGAAGATATAAACTATTTCCAGAGGGGCCGAGTCCCCCACAGTTCCGCCGCTCCTGCTGTTCACACATACTTTATATTCGGTATTCGTGGATGACTGCTCTCAGGCGATTATTAGTCTTCTTTGATGTGTGGTAGTCTACCATCTCTATGCGGGACCAGGTTCGTTACTCGGTATGCACGACAAATATTCAGCCACAAAAAAGAATATTTTTATCACACTTGCGTGAGTCATATTGGACATTGAATAAACGTGGGTGAATAACGCACGTGTGGGCCCGACTTTTGAGGTATCTGCGCATAAAAAGATTAAAAATTGTATAAAATTTATCTGTGTTGTAATTTATTTCTAAAATTTGAACTTACATTTGGTTTTTTGTATTAATATTCTAACTTTCACAGGGAGGGTCAACTGACCTTTAGAAACAAACCCCCCCCTCCCCCCCCTGAGTCTGAGCCTGTGTATGAAGGGAGAATAGAGAAATATCCTCAGTTCCTTCTACCAGAAATCAAATACTGGTCAACCAATCATCAGCAGTCAAGAATCTAGATAAAGTTTGTAATTAGACTACGCGACTACTGTTGCGGGTGAATATTAATAGAAATGTGTATGTGTATATATATATATATACATATACATATATATACATATACATATATATATACATATATAAGGCCTGGAGTGTCTGTGAGGATACTGCAGTCCATTACAAACAAAAAGTAGAATTCAAGTTAAATGCGTCATGATGGAAACAAAATTCAATTAGCAGGAAAATAAATTTTGAGTTAAATCATATAGATTGAATAGAAAATACCACAAAAAAAAAAAGTCGTTCCTTAGCAATCTCCCAAGTGTCGGCACCTTTCTTTCAGACAACTGACAAGTAACAGAGGTATAAGAAAGGTTGTGATGGAGAGAAGGGAAACAAACACGACCCAGTAGGCCTACCTAACCATTTCTTCATCAACCTTACAGTTTGGTTCGCACGTGATCTCCCAAAGCTTATTTCTTGAGTGCATTCCTAGGTAATGAAAAGAAGAGTGGAGAGTCAGTCGGCAAAGGCCATAAGACATCCCCCCCCCCTCTCCATCAACACCCCCTCTCCATCCTTCTACCTCTATCGCATCACCGCCACCACTTTTCACCAGCACGGACAAAAGAAACCCCTGATGAGTTTTCGGCCCTCAAGGTTAATGAGTTAGTTTTTTTTTTCTTACACCATCACAATAAATGGCTCATCATCCACATACTAACTTCACTTTTCATTGTAAAAGATTATAAGACAGACTAACACAACTTATTACCATTTTAAAATGTGCAATAATGTTTCTAAACTTGATTAAGTATTTGTGTCACTGGACCAAGGTATGATTAGTTCCGGGATAAGCCATACGTTGAATTGTAAGCTTATTGTACAGTCCAATTTTCAAATAAAATGCCTTTTATAACATACCCACTTTTTACTACCAAAATTGATCACATTTTACTATTTAGTTAGCCTCAAGTTATCTATATAAATATCGAACGCTACAGATGCAAATCACGTGATTTGACGTATGAATACATGAAAGTATATCTCTTAACTTTTATAGCTGACAGATAAGACCCTTCCAATGAAAATGGATCTGTAGACAAAATTAAATAGTAAATGAAAGATATAATACACAGAAGTTGCATAGTTTAATTTCATGTTAGGCTTTAAAAACGAAAATCTAAAAATATATGTGTACCACTTTTTATTAAAGTTAAATTTTCAAATAAATAACCATATGTAAGAGATATAAAATTTACTAGATCTGTTTTCAAGTATCTATACGTCAATTCCTGTGAAATGTGGCTGTCCCTTTTGATATATATTGTCAATTACTATAAAATAACACCAATAAATATATTAAAACATTATTATTGATGAGCTCAATCGTAATGTATAAAATGTCATTCCTATGAAAAATGGACTGTATCTATCCAGGATAGGTTTCTTTCTTTCTTTTTGAGCATGCCAACAGGGTTTCTCGGCTACATATTTTCCTTGTCTTCTACTGGCAGTGGCGAATGTGTATGTTACCGTATTCTGAGGTTTGGGCACCATGTAGGGCCGGTTACTTCGCCCCGATCAGATAATTTGATGACGATGATGATGATTATGTTGTGTTAGTAGAAGTCATAAACCTAACTTCACAACTAACTAACCAGATCATGGTGGCCATAGGAACACTAGCCCATCGGGAAAAATACCTAAAGTACCACCGTGAATCGAACCTGGAACCTCTAGATTGGTAGCCAGTAAAGATGACTACTAGATCAAGAGGTGTACCTCCAAGCTAGGTGTATCTAACCACACAAATGGTGTAAGGTCATAAAAGAGGTAGAATTTTAGAGGAAACTAGCCCGAATTCGCGTTGAAGAAAAGTGAAAAATCATTTAGGAAAAGCCTTCACATCCAATACACTCGGGCTTGGATTCAAACCCCAACCTCCCCTTTACTGGAAACCAGACAAGACGAGATTGACATTTATATAGTTCGGGTAACTTTAATAATAATGTAGTTTAATTTAACTCATATTATTATTAATAATAATGGCTTTGTTTTAATAAGTTCAGACTTAGTATACATTGGTGGGTACGTGAACAAAGGCGTGAGTCTCATCTAGTGTGATTAGTCGGTGATAGTATAATCGGGGCTAGTATCTCGGAAGATTGTGCTGATATTTTTTTCAAAAGTAGATTCTTAGTTGTTGTTTTTTAGCGCCATGTGTTAATGATCCTTTCGGATTATACGCTTATGTACTAATTACACTAAAGTGTTAGGGATGACGAGGATTAAATTTAGAGGAAGTGTGCGCGCATTTGAACGGAGAAAGAGTGGAAAGTCATTTAGGAAGAATAACTCTCAGTACATCCGACCGAGATTTGAACCCTAAACTCCCTCTTATCGGTAGTCTAGTCTAGTATATTGCGAGGGTGATGCCTTAGAGACCATTAAACCACCAAGCAGGTTGATTCTTATTATTCCAACACAAAAATGCAGGAATACATTTCTTCTGGATATTTTTTTTTATCACCGAATCTTACTATCTGTTAGAATATAGGTTCCACGCATATATGATAAATTACTATAATAGGTTAGGGATGAGAAATGAGGCATTTTAGAGGCTATTTAATTGCATTTTCTTGGAAAGAGTGGTGGGAAACTATCTAGGGAAAACCACCCCTAGTAGATCCTACTGAGACTCTAAACCCGGTCTCCTCGTAGTCAGCAGGTAAATCTAATACGAGTGTGACGCCCTAGATGGTTTAGCCACTGAAGTAAGTTTCTAGAATCTTACCTCATCTTTGCACAATTAGTGTTAATATACGGACAGCCCGGATGGTCAATTAGAAGTGGATCACAGATATTAGGATGGATCTCTACATAGCTTAAAAAAAAATTCATTAAATCTAACACTACACTATTGTAATTAAAATTATGTGTGATTTTTGTTTTTATGATAAATTACTATGTTAATATAACAACTTCGAGATTTTGATAAGTTATGCAACCATATTAAAGTAAGACCTTGTATGGTTAAATTAACATACATGTGACAAAAGTTGAATTTTTCTAGAGACTAATTTCTAAAATAATAATTTAAAAATTCAAATTTTTTGATATTTTGATCACATTTTTTCAAAATAAGGTTTTTTCTAAGAGAAAATTTCATAAAAATATTTGTAACAAAGAATATATAAAAGTCAAATTAACATTTTAGATTAGTTCACACTTAAGATTTTATAAACAAAATATATGATTGAAATTATATTTAAAGAAATAAAGTTTTTAAGAATGTTATAGGAAGGTTTTTTTTAATCATTATTTAGAAAAGTTATTTAAGTCTTTATCGAGAAAAGGTTGAATTTTTTTTTTAAATAAACGGATTAACTGGAAACTTTAATGCACTATTACCAAACAAACCCTTTTGCTTTTAAAGACATTCCACATGGATTTAATCAATGAGCCTGGGGAATAACGCTGTTCGTACTAATTTGGGATGTCTTATTCAATGTCCATTAAGGGTAAAAAATTGACGAATTTAAAACCATTTTTGCGAACTTCAATGGCCTGAAAAATAAAAAGGTACAAGTTAAATTTGACCTTTATTTTAAAAGTTAAATTCAAACCCTTGATTATTCTGTATCCAAATTAACATTAATTTAAAGTAAAAAAAATACCCGAAACATTTACTTTCAATTTTAGAGATTTACATGCACTATGAATTACACTCCTTCACCTTCCTAACTCACTGTGAATTCCCTCCTTGCCCCTCAATTCACTATGACCAACTCGCTGTGACTTTCTCAGCTTGCCCCTAAATTTACCATGTCATAAATTATCTCGCCTTCCCAACTCACTGTGACTTCCCCTCCTTGCCCCTCAATTCGCCATGTCATAAATTATCTCACCTTCCCAACTCACTGTGACTTCCCTTCCTTGCCCCTAAATTCGCCACGTCATAAATTATCTCGCTTTCCCAACTCACTGTGACTTCCCCTTCCTGCCCCTCAATTCACCATGTCATAAATTATCTCGCTTTCCCAACTCACTGTGACTTCCCCTCCTTGCCCCTCAATTCGCCATGTCATAAACTATCTCGCCTTCCCAACTCACTGTGACTTCCCCTCCTTGCCCTTCAAATCATCATGACTTATACTTCATCGCCCCACAAATCAAGCTGACTTCAATTCTACTTAAATTATTTTGTGAGCGTGCAGTCACAACACTATTGTNGGGGGGGGGGGGGGGGGGGGTCACGTTTTAAGAGCGTGCGTCATCCCTGGTTTGTCGGTGGCTTGGAAAGTCAGATTCTTCTCAAACCAGTCAACTCATTCAACCATGGTGGCCGAGATAGCGTGATTGCGTGCTTTCATTATCCAGAAAGTTCGGTGTCCGCATTCAAACAGCATTCACTTCACATTATTTCCCACAGTGTGTTTTCCCTTCTTCTCGCCAAGCAAATAATAAGATATTACCTTAATGGTGGAGTGCTAGTGAGCGCGAATTTAGTGCATTAATTTCAGTTTTTATAGCACAAACATCTTTTGGCCAAAATAAATCAAATATTTATTCTATAGAAACATAGTTTTTTGTTTTCTGCACATACTGATTTTAACAGTTGTTGAATATCTGTAATGAGCATGGAAGAATTTGGTGACAAACTTTTTAAATAAAGAGAAAAGTTTGTTACCAAATTCTGCCATGCTCATGACAGATATTCAACAACTGTTGAGATTAGCATGTGCAGAAAACAAAAAACTTTGTTTCTATAGATGAAATATTTGATTTATTTTGTCCAAAAGATGTTTGTGCTATAAAAACTGCAAAAATACTGCCCTAAGCTCACGCTCACTAGCACTCTACCTTAAGGTTGGAGAGTAAGGATCGCGGGAAAAGGGCAGTATTTTCAGTTTTTATAGCAAAACATTATTTTGTCCAAAATAAATGAAATAATTCTCCAGTAGAAAACTTGAGTTTAAATGTCTTCACATGGTGATATTAACATTTGTTGAATAGCTTTCAAAGTTGTCCTAAAATTTAATAACTTTTTTCTCTTCATTCTATTCATTTCAAATTTTTCTCCTCTAATGCCGCTATATTTATGACAGATATTTAAGAACTGTTTATATCAGCATGTAAAGAGTACTGAACTCTATATTTCTACGGGAGCAATATCTTATTTATTTTGGCCAAAAATGTTTTGCTCTAAAAACTGCCAAAACACTGGCCTTTTCTCGAGTCCTGTGTTTCTATGTTAGATAGTCTTAGTTGCCAATAGCCAGAACAATATACTAAAATGTATTAAGTGCCGTATTTATGAATCGTATTCGGAAGGTAGCTTATCTCCAATCTGCCAAAGAATCGGTTTAAGAGAGATTTACTAAAAACAGATTTTCGAAAATTGTGTCACAAACTATAAAGAAAATATTATTAGATAATAGTTGCGATTGATGAGCACATTTTTTTGATTAAATTAAGTCAACCTAAAGAGTTTTGAGGTAAGGTGCTCGCCTCCGGACCTAATGTTCGTGGATGCAAACCTATATGGGGTCGATGGATTTTTATTAAGCGATAAAAATCCGTAGCACAACTTCCTTCGGAGGGGAAGTAAAGCCATCGGTCCCATGTCTATTGTGGCATGTAAAAGAACAATGGAAGGTATGTTAAGGTACGTACCTTTACCGGTAAAATTAGTAGATTCTTTCACTCTCGCTCATGAACATTTTCGTGATCTGATATAATCAGTCGATTCAGAAAGTTCATGCAAACATCTCAAATATATAAATTAATTTGAAAGTGTCGCTTATTCGCTCCAGTGGGCACGTGATAAAAGCGCATAAGTCTCATAGTCTCATATAGTTTAGTTTTCCGGTGACGGAAAGATCGGTGTTCGAATACCGGTTGGTTGTATAGCTTGTACTACGTTATTATTTCCTAAATGGTCTCCTTTATTCTTTTAAATAAATGCGGTACACTTCTTATAGGAGTAGTTTATAATTACCTACCTTATTATTGTAAATAAGTTAATAGCTTGTAAGGGTAGTAAGATAAATTGAAAATACAAAAAAAATGTAATAATAATAAAATAAATATGTAATCATTAATGTGAGTTGGAGAATCAAGTTGACAATTTAATTAATAAGTACATTTTATTAAACATCTAGCAGTATTTTAAAATAACAAAGAGAAAGAGAGTACAAAAAAATTTATATTTTATTTTGAAATTTGATTTCTGATGATTATCTCATTTTTGAATGTGTAAGAAACGGATACTTTACATTTTACATTAAGATAACTAATTATCCACTTCGGTGGTTGCACGGGCTAAGGTATCTCTCTCGTTTCAGACTAGACTGCTGATGAGAGTGAGATCGGGGTTTGAATCCCGGTTGGGTGTAGTGAGGGTGCGTATAAAAATCCACTTCCCCCCCCACAGGCAAATTCTGCTATACTTTCTCTAAATTGAACCTCCCTCATCCCTCCCTAACTTATTAGCGTGAATAGTAGACCTACATATGCGTACAACCTGAACATTTAGTATTATTATTATTAGCACCACGTCTTACTACCCATTCGGGTTATACGCACTTACGCTAATGTGTAATGGTAAAGTGATTGTGAGATGAAATGAAGGACCTACAGTTTAACGTGGAATCCGAACCACGGTGGAGGCCTGGCATTCCTCACATTCACAAGATGTCTTGTCACAGGTGAAGGAAGGGTTTGGTAATCAGATAAATCTTTGCCGGGACCGAGGATTGAACCCCAGCCGCCAACATAGAAGTCCGACACCTTACCCCTAGACCACCAGGTCACCTTAACATTTAGTAAGAAGCAGTACTAGAAAAAAAAAAATTATTACTGGAGCTATATCATAATAATTGACAAATTGTATGTCATTAAATTTAATTTAAGGTGGTGATACAGGGAACTCAAGAAAAAATCAGTGTTTTTACAGTTTTTATAGCAAAACTTTTTTTGGTCAAAATAAATCAATTATTACTTCTACACAAATATAGAGTTTAGTTTTCTTCAAATAAAGACCTCAACAATAATTATTAAATATCTGTCCTGGAGTTTCGTTAACACTTTTTCTCTTCAATCAAAAAGGTTTTTGGATAATCCCGCTATGCTCATGACAACTATTCAACAACTGTTTATATCATCATGTGAAGAAAATTAAACCCTATGTTTGTATAGAAACAATATTTGATTTACTTTGGTAAAAAAAAATTGCTGTAAGAACTGCGAAAACACTGGCCTTTTCCCGCTTTCCCTACATCATCCCCACCTTAGATTTTTTTAAGTGAAAAATTATAGGGAGATTCAGAATACCTACGAGATAGGCAACTCGCAACACAAACTTGTAAGAAGAGTTGCATGTTTAGAATCTAGAACTTTAATAGAATTCAAACGGCACACATGGGGGAGTATATCTAGTAACCAAAATCAAATTTTTAGTGCTTAATAAATCAAAACATATTTTATGTTAAATAATATGTAGTTAGCAACCTAAATGCTGGAGAAGCACTACAATATATATTTGTGAAGAGGAATCAAATGCCCATAATCCAGAAGTATTAAGCCAGTAAATTATCATTGACACTATAAAGACATTAACTTGTAATTTTAAAGTATTATTTTCAACTTATGTAAATACAGTGAGCATTTTTTGTTAAAATGTTATGCATATTAATCTATATAATTATATAGGTTAAGTGATTATGTTTATGTACTCTTGTAATTAATGTGTTCAAAGTGAATAATTAAAAATCTTTAAACCAACTAAATTATTTTATTTTGCTAACATATTTTAATCTATTCTATAAAACATTTTAATTGAAAATCCATCTCCTAGTTTTGTATCATACATTAATATTATCCCTCACGAGATATTATTAGCGTGAACAATTTTAAATCTTGTAGTCTGAGTGTTTTAATGGAAACATGGTAAATGTATTTATAGTGCCGTTTTTCATAAATATATCAGTAAATCGGGCGCATACATTAGTGTTTCTTATTTATTACACCCTATCTGAAGTATACGACGTTCTCGGGATGGATTTTTTTAATTTAATGGATCTACGTGGAAGGTAACATTAGAGTTATTTATTTTAAGCCCTACGCTACCCAGGACCCGTGCCATTTTTTATTGATAAAAAATATAGTAACCTTTTTTTAAAAAAATCATGCTTTGGGGTGCACATGTTGATGCAAGCGGGGGTTAGTAATTTTTAAAATTTTAGACCAATGTATGAGGTAGATATCGTGACAAACAAACAAACTCTTCGATTTACTGACAGAGACCCTCCTCTGTGGCGTAGTTGGCTAACACGCTTGTCGTGTTGAGCTCGACTGCTGAGGACGGGGAGATTGAGGTTCGAATCTCGGTCGGGTGAACTGTTCTAATTCAACCTTCCCAATTCCTAATCCATTAGAGTAATTAGTACTTAAAGCGTACAACCCGAACGGGTAGTAAGACGCGGTGCTAAATATTCTTCTTCTTCTTCTTATTATTATTATTATTATTATTATTATTATTACTAACAGAGATAAATATTTTTTAAAAATACATAAAGAGATGGATGTGGAACGAGAAAAATGTAATCAAAACTAACATTTCTAACCATACCCTAAACTGAAAATTAGTAACAGTGGGTGGGTACACCATCTAAGCCATCAGTCTCGTTTGGCCTGGTTTGCCAGGAACTAGAAGGTCGGGATTAGAATTACGGCTGGGTTTACTGTGAGTGAACCACATTTAAGTACACTCATGTTGTAGAATTCAGAGGAATTGTACTACATTTGCCTTGAGTAAACTTAAAAGGCAATTTACAAAACAAAATAAACTTAAATACAGCTGGCTGGTAGTGTAACACCAACTTATCTATAAGAGCTTGATCCGCTTAAGCCGCCTTACACCGACGAAGACAGTGCCAGCTTATACGGACAAAGGGTGTTATATGGTTACCACAACGAACCTTACGTCGTTAATCTCAATTTTATAGACCAGAAATGCTTTTTCATTCAAGTAGCTCCTCAATTGTCCTCACAAAGGTGAGTTGATCCCGTTACCGAACCATTGATTCACAGAAAAATCTGAAATCGCCGGGGATCGAGCCCGGGAACTCTGGATAACTAGGCCTAGCCAGGAGATCTGGCCACTATACCACCGAGGGAGTCAAAAGTAACTGAGGGGAGTAAAATATTTTACATCTATGATATCTTATTAGATATTAAGATAAAATATTTCGACATCATACAGTATGCGCTTTGTCAGTTTTTAAAATGGTCTCAAATTGATTTTGTAATCAAACTAAATGTGAAAATGAAGCTTATCTTCTTGAACTCACCTTTAGGTGGTAGGCTGGGTGCCTTAACTCGAAGACGAATTCCCCCCACGTTCATTCACGACGTATAAAAAGGGGACCATCATACACAAAAGACAGTTACGAATTAAGATGTTGCTTTCATAATTTAACAAGCGATAATCCTACCAAAAAAAAACATGATAGAAGATCTGTTTGGGCTTAAAAGAAACGTCCCTAATTGGATACTGGGTCTAAAGAAGATTAGTATATCTTGTTATTAACTTCGTCCGCATATTTAGTAGCCCTGGAGATCAAACCTACATTTGGAAGTGGTTCTGAAGTCAGTCAGGATACGATTTTAAGTGGTGCTGATTTATCATCACATTGTTGAGGGAAAAACAGATATGAATAGGGATTTGTGGTGAATGTTAACGCGTATTTAATAACAAACAGGGTCAGGTTTTCTCTCTCTTCAAAGAAAACTGGAAACCGGTGGTTTCATATTTCAAAACCGGACTGAGGGTAATAGGAGTAATTGTTCTAAGGATTAAAAAGCAAAAACATTTTTTTATTTCCCTTTTTAGACTTTTAAATATATATATTTTTTACCTTTCATAAATATTTCAAGAAGTTTAAAAACTTTAAATTATAAATTTACCCATACAGAAGAGTTCTATAAAATATATATTTTTAGCACCACTTCTTACTCCCGTTCGGGCTGTACGCTTACATACAAATTACACTAATGGTTTTAGGGATTAGTAAGGTTATATGTAGAGGAATTGTGCCCGCATTTTCGTGGAGGGAGGGTGGAAAACTATTTTGGAAAAACCACCTTCAGCACACCCGACCGAGATTCTAACCTCGATCTCCCTATCCTTGGCAGTCTAGTATAATGCGAGAGTAGCGCCTTAGACCATGCGGCCACCAAAGCGTGTTTCCTTATACTTCATGGTACTTATTATTAATGGTATATTAGGAAATATTACATTCATGTTAAGATATTAAACTAACCCAAATTAACTTAACCTGACCTTCCATTTCAAAACGATTGAAAGTTAAATTAACTAAAAGACCAAACGTGTTATTTGTTTGTCCACTTAACGGAGCGGACAAAAACTCGTCCATGTTCATGAATTTGGTAACGACTGGAGCTGGATAGTCCGTCCATGAACTGGGCAGCAAAAACGCGACCCAATTCACGAACCAGTCGAGATTTGCCCAGTTGGGGAACAAGTCGAGGGAGCCAGTTCACGAACCAGTCGAGTTTTTGCCAGTTGGGGAACAAGCGAGGGAGCCAGTTCACGAACCAGTCGAGTTTTTGCCCAGTTGGGGAACAAGCGAGGGAGCCAGTTCACGGGATGAGCAGAAATTCAGCCAATTCATGAAATGACCCATTTCACTTTTGAAGTGTACAGACCGCTATTTAAATCTCGCTTGAACATATTTTTTTAGCACTGCGTATTACTAGGTCTACTCATTCGAGCTATACGCTTATGTACTAGTTACGCTAACGGATTAGGGATGAGTAAGGATAAATTTAGATGAAATGTGCCCACATTTACTTAGAGAGTGAGTGAGAAACCCTTTAGGAAAACCACCCTCAATACACCCGACCTGGATTGAACCACGATCGCTCAGTTATAGGTTGTCTACTCTACTGCGAAACTAGCGCCTTAGATTGTTCGGCCACCAAAGCTGGTTTGAACACTCTTAAGGAGTAATACCTTTGACCTGTATAAAAATATTTTATGTGTATGCGCTTAAAACATAAAAACCAGAAACCGATTATTATGATCAGATAGAGTACATGCCAGCGTATTGGTCAACAACCTTGATGGTGGATGTACCACAATAACTAACAAATCCTTCCTTTCTGTCTTTTCCTTTTTGGCGAAGACTATATAACTTGTTAAATTTATTTATTTCTGTATTGCTTGGCATTATGTGCTGACACGTATTCATACATTATATGGTGCCTGGTAGATTCTCTATGCATGACCGTGTTTAAATGTAATAAGTCTGGTTGTTTGTGATCATCTCCCCCCCCTCCTCCTCCCCTCTTCTCTCTCTTTTTTTGGTTCCTTCAGACAACCGTGTAAAATTGTGTCGTACCACACAAGTTGCACTTTTGTAATGTGTATATCGTATTTTTTTTTTCTTTATTGGTTGGTAACTACTTAATAGTTGTCAACAAAAACAGTCGAGACAATAGGTGCGTCATTTCAATACCTAGTGTGAAGCTGTGCCGGAGGAAAAATATGCAATTGAATCCGATGACACGCAGCAAATAAATAAGCATTATGCTAATTTGCTTACTCATAGGCCCAAGCCCATTCCACTTTTATGAAGATGGTACTCAGATGAGTGTTTTATTTTTCCGTTGTTTGGCATTTATAGTTCAATTTCTATAGGAAGGGTAGTTATAAAAGTTACTAAATCTACTTTCACGTATTATTACGCCAGACCATTCGAACTTGAGCTGTCACACTTAATATACAAGGTAATTCATTCGGGACTAAACACAACTAAACTACTAAACAACTTAATAGCATCATATAAAGTTTGAAGAACACCTATATAATCTAATTTATTTGGACCTTCACGAATCTGAGTATAACCTAAAACTTTTCGTTCTAAACAAAGTTAAAAAAGCAACACCTGCCAAAATATAGGTGTTCAGTCCCAAGTGAATCACCCTGTATAATATTAATATATTTTTAATAACCCAAATTTTATCGATGTTGACCTTAATAAATAGGTTTGTATTTTCTAAAAGAACCTTTCTATTAAATTGGTCTGATTAGTGTCAACTCACTTAAGTGTGTGTGTGTTCATGTGTTCATGTGCGTGTAAAATTTGCTAGTTTAACAAGGCTGTTCAGAATGGTTTTTAGCTTATTGTTATGGGACACGGGACAACTCCTAGAGATCTCAGTGATAAGAACAATGGCGTACTAAGTCAAAGGGTCCCGGTTTCAATTCCTCTATCACGGAGTCATTTTTCAATTAAAATAATACAACTTAAATTGTAAGGTAGCGAAGGTAGCGGTTTTATTTCGTTAGGTACTTTAAATAATTCGACACAAATTTATAGAAAATTCGTTATAATATACATTATAACTATTAGCGTTATAATTTGGTAGCTGATAGATATTTTTTGGGGGTTTAAATAGTTTTTAAGTCATTTGTAGATATTAACCTTAAATTCTACCTTCTTTATTCTTACCCAATCACTGTAAATAACGGATACGGATAGTAAAACAGAGGGAATATATATTAGTCTATGTTTAAACTAATATGTTTTTTTTAGCACTGCATCTTACTACCCGTTCGGGTTATACGCTAAGCTTATCTAGTTAAAGGTATAAATAAATCACAGAATATATAATTCTCCTTTTAAAAATTTAGAAACTCACACCGGTGGGCAGACATACTTAGGCTTCAGTCTGGTTTAATTTTCAAGTGATGATTAGATTGGGATTCGTATCCTGGAAATTTGTACTGAGGTGTTTTTTCCCTAAATGTCTTCACACTTTCCCTCCCCGCGAATGCGGGTACACTTTCTCTATATTCTACCTACCTGATTCATATTACGTTGTTGTAAATATACAGACATTTTGGACAAGTATTAAGACGTGGAACAGATAAAATTAATTATTATAGCGACATGAATTGTTTATGTATTGATAACGTATTCAGTGATGACCAATTAGTCGAGGTTTACCAGCGCATAATCGTTTAAATACTTTTATATGGATAGACGAACCTGTAGCCCAACTTAGTAAAAATAAATAAAAATGGGCGGTACATACAATTAACCTTGCTGAAACCCAAATTTAAGATATATTGTCCGACATAATATACCATATCAAATTAAAATATGTGTTATCAAAATACTTCAAAAACAAATATTAAAATTGTTCTTGCTAAAGGTTTAATGTCTTCTTTAACCCATATGTTGGGTAAAAAGAGTTTCAAATGTTCGTTAGTTCCGGTAACTTTAATAATACATTATTCACTTATTCGATTCACTCAAGGAGTTCATTAATCTCTTTTGAAGACCAAATAAATAAGGCAAACTGAACAACACCCACATATAAAGATTTTCCAAAGGCACATGAAAATTAATCAAGATAATTACTTTGATGAATAATCACATACTAAAGTATATTTGAAATAGAGTAATTGCCCATTAAATAATGAGCTGAAGGCCTCCTTTCTAAAAGCCTTTAAAGTACTCAAAATAAGAAAACTGTATGAATAGGATGAATGTTAAGTAAATGCACAAGCATTCAAATAGAGACAAGAGTTTGAATCCCGGCTATGTGTATTGAGGATGGTTTTCCATAAATTGTTTCTCACTTCCCCTTAGCAAAAATGTGGGTACGTTTCCTCTCAAATTCAACTTTCCTCGCCTCTAACACGTTAGCGTAATTAATATATGCGTATAGCCCGAAAGAATAGTGAAACGCTGTAAAAATAATTAAATGACCCTCGTTTGACTCCGAGTGTTGACAAGATTATTTACTAATTATATACGAATTGATCGTCCTGCTTTCCGATTTGTGGATAGATGAGTTCTAGAGCTGAGTGTGAAGTATTATGAGTACTAGTCTAGGTTAGGTTAGTTTGCAAGTCATGTGTTAATAAGTGTTTCACTTGCATCGAGAAACATGTGTACTAAGTGTCAAGATAATCTAATCTTGTCCGTCATTGACGGAGAGGTCGAAGTTCCAAACCGAAACGGGTGTGTTGAAGGTGTTTTTTCCTAAACTTTGTCAGAGTGCCCCTATTTTCATACAAAAATACTCCCTATTCTTTTCCAGACTTAACAGAAGAAATTCCAGCTTAGATTGAAGAAAGAGTAGTAAAATTTAATTTTTCATCAAAGTGACTTGTGGAAAATCATTTTAGTTATGTTTAAAAACAAGTTGATTTAAGATTGATGAGGAAATACATGTCACTTCACAACCCTTGTTTAAGGGCTGATAAGACAGTTTGAAACAGTGTGCTTAATTCTTTAGTTACCTTTTTCTTCAATCCAACGACCTGTTTTAATCTTTCAGTTAAAGACTCAAAATTAACAAATATTCCAGTATTTTTACTAGATTTTGCAACATTCCCTGTGTTTTTCCTGTTTTTTTACAAAAACAAAAAAATTACCTATGTTTTCCGTGTGCGTGGCAATCCTGAGTTTCCCATTCTCCCTCCATAAAAATGCAGGTCCCCTTTCCTAATCTTATCTTTCTTATTCCTAAACTGCTAGATATTGTAATTTTATATTATATTTATTTTGAATATGCACGTTAAAATACAATAAAAACTAATCAGAAGAACTTCTAATATGTCAACTGTAGGACAGAATTAAACTTCACATGGGATTATAGAACGAGTTAAATAATTATTTACTATTGAGTTCTAGAAATACAGTGATTGTATTTTAGTTGTAAAAGTAGTCCTTTAAAATAGGAGCGTAGGGTACGTGGGAAAAGGTCAGTGTTTTTTAGAGTTTTTATAGCAAAACAATTTTATGACCAAAATAAAACAAATATTTCTCCAGTATAAATATATAGAGTTTAATTTTTTTCATATGGTGATATCAACAGTTGTTGAATATCTGTCATGAACATAGTGACATTCAACATTTTAAATGAATACAAAAGGTTGTAATTAAATTCTAGGACACCCTTTAAGCATATTCAAGAACTGTTGAGGTCACCACGTGAAGAAAATTAATCTTTATGTTTCTACTTGAGAATTATTGGATTTATTTTACCAAAAAAAAGTTTTTCAACAAAAACTGCAAAGCAATAACCTTTTCTTGTATCACCATCCACCACACCTCATCCCCTTTATAGTAACAATGACGCCTGAGGCATTGCGTCTTAATAGACGAACAACCACTTCTAAGAGACTTTGGTTCATATTCCTTTAAGATTTAAATGTCGCTTTTAAAGTGCTAAGATATTCGCAACGTAATGTATGTAAAAGCAAAGCGTGAGGAAATTCAATATAATTCAACGGGCAAGAGAAATAAAAAAAAAACTTCAGTAAAGGTCAGATTGTTAAAGCCCCCATTCCATTATTATCTCCCTCCATTTCCACCTTGTTTTGGAAAGAAATTTAAACCAAATACTGAGCTCCCGGGAACAGTTCCTGAAACCTTTATCTTAGTTTATTACTTTTTTACCGCGTCTTACTATGCATTCGGGATATACGCCTAAGTACTAATTACACTATTTAATTAGAAATGAGGAAAATCAAATGTAGAAGAAGTGTACACAAATTTACGTGAAGGAAGAGTGAAAAACCATTTAAGTAAAACCACCCTTAATACACCCGTATAGAATTTGAACCCTGATATCCCCGTCATCGGCAGACTAGTCTGTTGCAATGGTGATGCCCTATACCATGCGGCCACTGAGGTGGGTTTATTTTATTTTAATTACTGTATATTTAATGTTCATTTTCTGAACAAACTGAGTGTATTAACTTACGGATTACAAACTTAATTTTAGAAAATACACAACACCCAGACCCGCAATCATCATTTTATCACTGAGAAAGGAGAATCCCCAATATCATGATAAATAA
This sequence comes from Timema monikensis, assembly GCA_902151445.1. Classification (NCBI taxonomy): domain Eukaryota; kingdom Metazoa; phylum Arthropoda; class Insecta; order Phasmatodea; family Timematidae; genus Timema; species Timema monikensis. The sequence continues at coordinate 28,601 of CABFVZ010001771.1, read as the reverse complement.
ATTTTTCGGCCATGCCAGTAGTCAAACTCGGGGCCGTTAACTTAAAACACAGATTCGCTACCAACTGATATGAACTGCCAGACAAGGAAAGGAGAATAAAACATCCCATGGATTCAGCCCGCAATTGAGTCATACCGACAGAGCGGCCATCGTATGTTGGCGAAAATAGCGCCGATTTATACGGATAGAGGGTGTCATGTGGTCAGAACAACGAGCCCTCCACTCTTTGATTTCAGATTTCGAGACAGGAGCCGGTACTTCTTTATTCAAGTATCTTCTCATTTGTCCTCACGAGGCTAAGTTGACCCAGTTCCAGACCCACTGCTTCACAGAATATCTGGAAGCACCGGTGATCTAAACCGGGATCTGTAGCCAGAAGTTATAAGCAACAGGCCACAGAGGCGGTCCAGGAAATGGAAATGGAGGTAATAAACAAGTTAACATTCCCTGTTCCACACATATTACTAAAACACCAAAGCCTCAATCACCAAGAGCTACCACCGGGTTTCCACGCGTTTGATCGCCGAACAACCAGGCAAACAAAAGAGCGGCAATAAAATATCCTATGGGATACAATTGATTGCTGACAGACGCATGATTGACATTATAGTAATTTACTTCAAGGACACTGTTATTTAAAAAAGTTAATCTAGCTACAAAACTTTACATTCCTTAACATATCCATCTATCATTTTCCGAAAAATTACATCTTGAGGAATAGTTTTTCTGCCCATTAGGGTGGGATGGAAGGGGACGCGAGAAAAGGCCAGTGTTTTTTTGCAGTTTTTAAGGTGAAACATTATATTGGTTAACATAAATCAAATATTACTTCAGTACAAACCAAGAGTTTCATTTTCTTCACATGTTGATATCAACAGTTGTTGAATATCCGTCAGGGGTATAACGGCATTAGATGAGAAACTTTTTAAATGTAGATACAAAGTTGTCACCAAATTCCAGGACATCCTTGAGAAGATATTCAAGAAATGTTGAGGTCACCATGTGAATAAAATTAAACTCGGCGTTACTACTGGAGCAATATTTAATTTATTTAAAAAAAATGTTTTTCCATAAAAACTGCAAAAACACTGTTTTTTTCTCGCATTCCCTTCCATCCCACCTTAAATTAAATAATATTGTACGAGGAAACTTTGGCTAATATTTTCACAAACTGGGCTACGGATGCAGATAATAATAATAATTATTATTATTAATTATTAATTACGAATAATAATAATTATTATTATTATTTATATATTTGTATACGTAATCATTCATCTACTATTATATTATGAAGTAATCACAATTCCAATGTTTCATGTAGTACAAATATACTTTACCCTTTCACTCAAAAACTACTAAACAGATTGAACTGAAATTTCATATGAGCATAACTAAGACGTTCAGTTAGCATAGATTAATTACAATGACTTACACCACTTAACCTAAAAAGCCCACCACTTCCTTTCGCCACCAGACGTATCTCCTAAACCGATGGTGTGAGGTAGTCGCCCCTTGGGTAGGGGGTACCCACAGGCGCTAGACTTAAAACCACCTTGCCAACCCGAGAAGTATATCAATAAATGAAATAAAAAAACATTAAACCGACTGAGCTGAAATTTCAGATGGTTATAACTCAAACTTTCTGTTAATATATAAGCTAGTTAAAATTACTTATATAGCTTTACCTAAAACATCAACCCCACACGCCCCACCCTCCAAGTATCCTTGGAACTACTGGAGAGAGGGGGTCATCTAAATTTAACAATATTCAATCACCCATGAAAATGTGTATGTATTTGTTAATCAAGAAAGTGATACAGACTAATTACTTACATACAACACACCAAGTAGCTTTAACGGCTTGATTAACCCCTAGTAGATTACTATAAAATACATAACACTTTTATAAATTATAATTTTTGCATAATTTAGTTCTTAGTGTTTGTCAATTATTTTTCCAACACGTTGAAAAATAAATGGTACGGAACTCCGCACGAACTTTCTCGCTCTATTGTTTAAAAATGGAGATATTTACTCAAAACTCGTAATATATGTTAAACGAACTAATATACACTAGCAAACCCAAGAATAAATGGCACTATATTTATGTAAAACTATTTTTGTTAGTCCCGGTTTTAAATTTTATAATTTGGTTTCTAAAGAATTAATGTCCTCAATTTTATGTTTGGACCAATAAAAAAGATCAATGTTGGGTCCACAAGGGTCAACACTTCGTATTAAAATTTCAACTTCCGGTTAAAATTTTCGACATTTTATTAGGTGTTGCAAATCTTCATGCCATTGCATTGCTATTAAATTCCTCATTTATAAATTTTGACCAATAAAAAATGTAAATATTGACTTTTGAGTCTAAAATGGAGATAGATCATTGTTGTACAAACATTTCTCCTCAGATGTTTAAGGGAAAACAACATAAACTTTTATAGACTTACTTATATTTAATTACTCTATGGCATTGGAGAATTATTGTGTTAAAACTTAAGTAGTATCTCTTTACAACTAGAACTCACAAAATTGTATTAATATATTTGCCAATATCTCAGAAGCTGTTGGATTTATAAAAATATATTTCATATAAACGTTTTTAATTTTTAATAGTACTACAATTTTGCAATGATAAGTTATTTAGTATATATCTCTAATAGTTAAGAAAATACGGAAGTTTCTGCTTCTGTGAAGTACCATAAAATTCATGTTCGTGGTAAAATGAAAATATCCAGTTTATTTATAATCTTAATCAACACCTAGATACGAATTTTCATCAAAATTGTTTGAGCCGATTTTGAGAAAATCGATTTTTCTCTTTTCGTTCTTTCTTAAACAACTCTTAATTTTAAGTTTAAGCAGACACACAGACAGACGTCAGTGCAAAGACCACTTTTTAGGGTTTGGGGGGTCTTGGGACGTCGACATCCATTAATATTTCAGGTTAGATTTTCTTTTGCGGTAGCAATATTTTTACCTTTATAGTGTTTGAAAAGTTAAAGTATATATTTACTTATAGCTTGAAAGTTATTGGTTTTATAAAAATATGCTTCTTATAAAATATTTGTATTATAAAGAGACCTACATATTTTTAACGATAAGTAATTTCATATCTCAAATAGTTTTGGAGATATTATAAAAAAAAGATAACTTACGCATCAGACCGGAGCCCTTAAAGTCATGTTGCCGAAATATTGAGAGGAGCCATTTTGTTTGGAATATTTAGAAATATTTAGAAATGAAATTTAATCAAAATCGTTAGAGAGAATATTTTGAAAAAATAGACTTTTTCTCTTTTTGCCCTTCAGTAAACTACCCTTAATTTTAGGGTTAGATATCCAATTCCATAAACTCCTCTGGACAACAATATGAAAACCCTAGATACCAAGTTTTAGCCCGATCGGTAAAATAGTTTAGGCTCTAGTTGGAGGTACAGACAGAAGGAAAGTCAAAAACCACTTTTTTTGGATTCGGTGGGGTCATGAAACGTCAAGATTCATCAAAATCTTAAGTTAGATTCTTTTGACGATCACAATACTTTCTTTACCTGTAAGATCGCGAGAAAGTAAAAAAAAAAAAATGCATTACAAACCAATAAACATGCCACAATTTTTTCAGGCATTCTTAATATATCTCACGACACACTGGAATATTATTTAAAATAATTACCTTCCAATCGTTGGATTTATTCTAAATCAAACCGTATATATTTTAATTAAAATATTTCTTGAGCCGGACCAACGCCCACTTCACACCTACACGAAACGAATACACTTTGTTTTGACATCGTAACGCAGCACGGTCATGTTTACTATTATTATTATTATTATTATTATTGTTACTATATGTCCTATAGTTTATGTATCTTTTATTTTTCCATCTACAAATGAACCTTGTTAAGACCGTGTGGTATGGTAGTTACACCCAATCATAACGAACTACATCTGAACAGAACCATCTTTAATCTATTAGCTGTTTGATAATCACCTTGTTGTTTTTTATCATAGCATGAATGTTATCGAAACTCTGTCTGCTAACGTCTGGCCGACCAGCGTGTCCAACGACTATGTACACACTTTACAAGAAGTAATATTCTTCACACACGCGATGTTTGAAGCTTGAGAAATATATAGCCATCCGATTAATATATTATTTAAATAAAGAGGTAACAAGCCTAGTAATATACTACTTTTCTTTAGGTAACAACAATTAAAAAGAAATATATATTTTTGACTTGATGTACTAAGTTTATAATCCAAACCATACTTTTTTTTTTATCGCCAAGTCTTATTACCTGTTCAGGATATACGCATAAATTATAATAACTCTAGTGTGGTAGATATGAGGAAGAAGGCATTTTGGAGGTAATCTACTTGCAATTTCATGTAAGAAGAGTCGGAAACCATTTAAGAAAAACACATTCAGTAGACCCAATCAGGATTCGAGCCTTGATATACCCATCTTCAGCTGGCCAGTCTAACATGAAAGTGACGCCTTAGACCAGTGTTTTCTGAACTTTTTTTGGTCGCGATCTTAAGTATATTATTTTCCCGGTTTAGAGACCCAGACGGCTACATTGTCAATTAGTTTATATTTCTAATTATTTTAATATTGGTGTTTACTGAATTAATTTAATTAATATAAATAACGAAAACAGTGTTATTTCAATAACTTTATATTAGAATAAAATGTTGATCACAATTTCTAATGAAGATTTGACTTTATTACAATGTTCGGTAAGTGACCAAAAATACTATTTCAGTGGCTATTATAATGCCCTTTCATTCTTGGAGAATTTTCAGTTTATTTTTGGATCGATAAATGTTAAAAACTGAATTGAATCGATTTAATTAACTTTTTAATCTGACAATTTTAGAATAACACAATATGTTCCCGTTAAACAATTGTTGACACAGAGTTTTTCAGTGACAGCCATGATGCTGGTTCGTTTTGTAGGTCAGCTCTTAGGGTGAGTCTTATGTTGATGGGCAGAGTACTACGCAGATCATTCTGAGGATCTGAATCGCTTCAAGACATGACAATCTTTGTTCAGAGAGGTAATCTATATTGTCAGAACAGTAAAAAGAGCCTTTTAAACTTTCCGAGACAGAATGAATATGGCCTTGAGATGGGTCAAATTTTCCTAGTACAGGAGGCTTGTCCAAGTTTGATTAAGTCCTTGTAAATTTAATATTTCATTGAGTTTGAACAAAAGTTTCGAGACCTTCCCACGAACCTCAGAAACATTCTTGCGACTCTCATTTAGGTCTTGACCCAGGGTTTGGGAACCACTTCCTTAGACCGTTAGGCCACTGAAGCGGATACATCCTTATTCACCTTACTTAACTTAACCTAATAGGTTTCCTAGAGTGAATAGGTTCGACTCAGATGAAAACCAGTTCTGACAATAGTGTGATAATAATACTGTACAGGCCACAACATCTCAGTCATGTGTTTCATTTATTTGGTGTGTTTTATGTGCAAAAAATGAACAGGCGGGTTATATTAGTTTACAACTTACAAACTAACTTAATTCTATAATAGACACAACATATATTCTCCTCCAGTCACCAATTCATCAATGTGAAAGTGGAAGAAGCAATTTTATCATTAATAATTTTTAAAGCAATATTTGGAATTGAACCTAGGATCCTTAGCTCAGCAGGCAGACACGCTACTAACTGAGCTAAAGTGTCGAACCTCATTGGTGGAGGAGAATGTTATCTGAATATGGTGCCTTGATTAATTTAATCTGATGTCTACATAAATATCAGCGAACCTCTTTATCCTTTTCGACTACCCAGTGCCAACAAAACCTTCCTCTGGAATAATTCAGCCACACAACTTGTATAGTTATGATTTTGGTAGGAATAACAGTATAAGTTAGTTACTAAAACAATTTGGTTATATTCATACGTCAAGTCATGTTATCTCCAACTGTCCCTTTTGATAGATAATATAAAATAGCACAAATAATATAGTAAAATGATATCAATGTTGGCCGCTAATAAATATGTTTGAATTTTCTCTACAGTTCTTTTTTTTATATAGTAATGTCAGTGATTGTTGTAGTCTCTTTATCCACGCATCGACAAAATAAAAATATAACCCTGAACTAGTTTGTTTTTTGGCTTAAAGTAGGGTTGGTGGCGTTCAGTAATACGTTAACACAAATAAATTATTGGCGCCAGGAAGGTAATCTAAACATTATACAAAACTTCTTCATAGGGGACAACCACTAATTGCCTACTTAATACAAGGTAGATGAAGGTGCGCCATCATACAACATAAAAGGGTACGTTAAAACGTAATACAAGCCCCTTTCAACATATAAAAAATTCAATATGAGTTATAAACTTCAATGGCAGCTAAAAAAAACCAAAACGTTAAAATGTTTCCTTTGGCGGGTTAAACAACCATAAAACCACTCCATTCAAGCATCGTACATTAAAAAGTGTCAAAGGTCATCTTAAACACCCATGGCCTGGCGCCTGCAGTAACACAATACTATATTTGATGTTGCGTTCGTTTTGCTACCCACAGAATTTTATTTTTAACGAAAGGGTTGTGTTTATCTATTATTATTTTTAGCACCCCGTATTTACTACCCGCTTTGATTATACGCGTGTGAGCTAATTATCCCCCCTCACCCCTTTTCCCTTCCAGACATTTATCGGTTAGTATTAACAATAATAATTTAAAAATTAAATCATTATTATAGTCACTTCAAGTTGTACTTTCACGTAATATCTAACTAGCCAGTTGCTTCGAGTATCAATCATTGTCAATAATTGATTTACATTTTTAACACATAATTTAACAAAAAAATCAAAATAAATGGTGAGCCTGTATGTCTTTTATTCTAATTAATTTTTAAATTACCCTCAAATTTACTCTCAAATTTTGAAGGATTTTTTCCGTCAAAACTTCATGAGGGAGAACATCCCGGCCCAGTCCTGTGAGAGCGCCCCCGCTACCCTCATCCACCCTTACGAATATATTGGATCTACCCCTAATATCCAAACAAACAGCTGTTCCGATAGTGTATTTGTGATATAATGATAGGGTTGTAATATAATAAACTTATATTTTTTGGCTGTTATCACCATTAATATTTCATTGTAAATCTAAACTCACAACCGCAAAACATATTACTAGTTTCACTCTCATATTTATTATAGTGCTGACCAACATTCGCAAGAAATATGATCAAATTTGAGCGTATGGATTTTAAAATTTAGACCTGTTCGACCTTTAAATTCTTACATGATACCGGTATAAATCAGGTCGGTTTCTATCCTCAATTATAATATTTTGTTATTTTAGTAATAAAGAACCAAATTGTAAAGATTACATTCTTTATATGATTAAAATTAATTTAAGCTACTTTGGCAGAAAATAAAGTGTGATAGGATATAGAATCTATCAATATTATTGTATGTTACAGGTAGTATAATATTTATATATGAGAATTTTTTTCTTGATCATTGTTGTATTAATTTTACTAATTTGTCCTTTGGTTGGTATTGCTGTTTTAACGTTAATAGCAAGTTAAGTTTTAAGCTAGAAACCAATTCGTAAGGGTTCGAAAAAAATTGACTAGTACTTAAAAATACATAATAAAACGAACATATATAATCATTAAACTATACAGGAAAACAATAATTTAAATATAAACATTCATTTAAATTGAAGGAATGAATTGAAAAAGAAAAAAATTACACATTTTTGTCATTACAAGCTGAAATAACCTTTTTGTAGCCAAGCCAAAGCTGCATAAATTGGCCTAAATAAAGAAAACATTCCTACATTTCTAATGTACCTAAACCAGTCTTCATTATTTGAATGCGGTGTAAAAGGAAAATATTCCAGGAATGTTTCCCTTTTTGGCACGCAAGAACTTTTGAAGTTAAGTATGTTGAGAATAAAAATATCATTGACTTCAAGGTTGGTGGCTTGATACTTTCAAGAAGAATACAAAAAGTGTTGGCGCTAATGACACATTTCTAATTAGCGAATACAGACACCTAGTGTGCAGACAAGATCAGAAAGGTTATGTACAAGAACATTAATTATTCATTGACGGACTCCTCATAGGTAATGTGTTCAAACTGTATAAAGGTCGTGGTAACGCTGCACTTCCCACAACTCCTGAGGTTCCTAATAACTGCGAAAAAATTAATGATCTCAGAAAAGTTGTGCACTATGTTCCCGATAAACACAAGGAACTCTACGATAACATTTGGTTTTCAAGCTGACGAAGTTCAAGAGGATAGCGAATGGAGAAAAATAGAACACACTGATATTGAAAACTCGTATTTCTATGTGTTTTGTTTAAGAACTTTTTTACTTTTTAAAAAAAATTTGTTTGATTATATTAAGACAATGGTTTTGCTTTTTTCATGTTTTTCAAAAAACTTTATTATTCATATTCACTTTTTGATGAACGATATATCATAAATATTACTCTAATAGTGATTTGATTAGGAAATAATAAAGATTGTAACAAAGAATACATTCATTTAAAATCATTACCACTCTTTAAATATGCTGAAGAGTAAAAGGAAAACATTCCATCTAATTAATTTAAGTATAACACCCCTATTTTATTTTTGAAATCTTAAAACAATGTAAGGAAGTGTTCAGCTCATTTAGTGCTACAATTGGCTACTTGTAAGTTTTTATGTAGAATGCGTACGTTCAGCAGTAGTAAGTTTTTTTTTCGTTTTTTCCGAAAATTAGGTTGCACGGAATATTTTCCTTTTTCATCTCATCCATTCAATTAGTTAATGGAGATAATAAGTTGATAAGTGAAGTATACTGATTAAAATTAAAACCATTGAAGTTATTTAAGCCAAAACAATCCAAGAGAAGGGGTTAAAAAATATTTTAGTGAATAACTTATAGTTTTTCTTACTACTCGTTCGGGTTATACAGTTATGTGCTAACTACGCTAATGGATTTAGGGATGAGAAAGGTTATATTAAGAGAAAATGTAACCGTTTTTGCATGGAGGGTTAACGATAAAAACTATTTTGGAAAAACAATCCTTAGTCACCCAACCGAGATTCGAACCTCAAGCTCTCCATCGTCAGCAGTTTAGTCTACTGCAAGAGTGACGCCTTAGACCATGCGGTCATCGAAGTGTGTAACATAGGGTTAAATTTATTGACTGTAGGGAATATTCTTGAATAACCCTCTCAATTTGGCTCTTCTTTTATTATAAAAATCAAATTTGGAAAATCAGAGTTTGCGCTACGAATATGATGGCCAATACTGTAAATAAGTAGCTGAAAAAAAAATGTATCAAGCTTAAATTTTTCAATGATGGCTCTTAATTGTAACCTTTATATCTTATAGATGAAAATGGTTAATTCATTCAATCTAGTTAAAATATGTCTCATGAAAATATAGGCCTACGTATAAATAATTTTATTTTTATAACTGTTTAATACCAGTAACAGTATAGTTTCAATGTATGCATCGAAATAATACTTTATATGTTTTATTGTTATAACATGAGTTAGATTTTAAGTTTTCAGTTTTTTTTATCTATACTTATAAAATAACATGTCCTGACTGACTGACTGATTGATTGACTGACTGATTCATCATCGCCGAGCGCAAACTATCAAGGCTACAAGCATGAAATTCGGACTGTATATTCATTTTGTTATGTAGGCACCCACTAAGAAAGGATTTTAGAAAATTCCACCCCAAAGGGGTCAAAATAGGGTATGATAATATGTATGAAAGTCCGTCATTTTGAAAGTTACATAAACAAAATTTTGTATTTCGGTTATTGACGTAAAACAAATAAATACATGTTTCAGGAATTTTGGAAATTTTATTTAATAAGGGATGAAAAAGGGGGTGAAAGTTTCTATCGGACTTGCATTATTTTTGATCTGAGGTCAAGTTATGGTCATTAACGTAACGTAATATTTTAAATTAATCTGTAAATACATATGTATATTTTCGTATTTGTATATAATCAACTTCCACGCGAGCAAAGCCGCGGGCAACAGCTATCTAGTTTTAACATAAAGATGATGGCGTTAAATGTTATTACCTTTCCAAACAATATTATTACGGCCTTAACGTATGGAGAATTAGGGTGGGGTGGGTGAGGAAGCTAATCAAGGGGAGCTCTAACAGTAAGTAGTTGTCTGGAAAATACGGAAACAAACATCAAAGCAGGCATTAAGATAAAGCCCAATAAGATTCTAACATTTCATAGGTAAGTGTGAGCTAAAACACTTTTACATTTTGTTGTTTATACTCATACAAGCAATTGTGAAAAGGATTACATTTAAGATTTAGTTTAAATTGTATAGAAATGGCAGTTTTACCCATTTTTCGCACGTTTAAGCAGAAACAAAACTATACCAAATTAAATCGTTCAACATCTGGCTGTCTACTTTTTGATAGTTCTTCTTTGTACAATCGTGAGCTAGCTATAGCAATCACAATTCAATCATGGTAATTAATGAATTAAAATAAATTAAATATTTGAGACAAAATAACACCTTGTCCCCAAATTGAGTGCTCAAACAAACTCATTCCAGTAACAGCGCAATATTTACCTAACAAGATGATACAATTGTAAAGATAGGCAATGCTATGCGGGTGAATTCTAGTTTAGGTTGGTACCACTGTTAGAGTGTCTTTTTTTTTTATCTCATATGTGTTTATTCCTATGAACGTGTGTATCATTTGAGTCATGTTCTTAGTTATTATAACATGTATTGTCAAGTTTAAAACTGGTTAGTTATTTCTATAAACTTGTGTACTCTAATAGGTTACGGACCCAGGCTTGTGATGATTTATGGATTTTATGAAGGGTAAAGTTATCATTCAAGTGTGCACAGTTGTAAGCGTGAAACTTCGTGTTTGCTTGTTGTTTGTGACGCCGTTGCCAATCACCATAATGGTTTTAGACGAAGACAAAACGTACAGAATTCCGTTTTTCGATGGCACTAATTTTGACAACTGGAAGTTTCGGGTAGAACCTCTTCTAGATGAAATTGATTTGTTGCCCTTTATTCAAGGTGACTATCGGGACGGTGAAAATTGCGTCTAGTGATAATGCTAGACTAAAGGTGAAAAAGTAAAAAGAGTTGGACAAGCTTCGGAAATCCGATCGCAAGTGTAAGTTGCAGATTATACAACGAATCTCAGACAACCACTTGGATTGTGTGAAGGATAAGAACACCGCTTATGATATATACCAAGTGCTTCATAATACTTACGCTCACAAAGATATTGCTAATCAGCTTTTACTGCGCAAAACTTTGTTAATGATGAAATTTGATCCCTTTTAGAGACCTTTGAAGAGCATTTTATTAGGTTTGAACGTACCATTCGAGAGTTGAAATTGTTGGGAGCTAACCTCGAAGAATTAGGTGCTCTCTGCCATCTTATCTTGACTATGCCATCTAAATATCAAGTTATTATCACTGCCATAGAGACACTATCTGCTGATTATTTCAACTCGGCATTCATAAAAACGCACCTACTTGATGAGCAGAGCAAACACCAAGTAGAAGGTATTGATGGCTGCAGCCAATCATTCTGTAGCTTTACTGATTGGAAGGTTGTTCTTAGCTATTATAACATGTATTGTCAAGTTTAAAACTGGTTAATTATTTCTATAAGCTTGTTAACTATAACAAAAATAAGATAATCTAATAGATATTGTTACAGAAATATGTTGGAAAAAATAAAATCACAATTCAACAAAGGGTATAAATAAATAATATACTCTGTTACATAGTCTGAAATATGTTGAATAATAAGCGTCATAGTTTTCCAAAGAAAATCACAGTTCACCAAGTTTTTCACCAGAAATTATTTATTTTAACTGTTATGTTACTACTGGATGGTCGCTAATTTATTCTTTAATTTCTAGCTAGTGGACCCCTTTAAGATAATCAATATTTTTTTTTGTATCAGTTTATTTTTAGATTTTTTCATCTGCCTATACCAAATTGAAATTTTCTACCATATAGAGGTTTTTTTTAGCTATTTCCTATCCCTATTTTTAAATTCTAAACTTTCCATCTTTTATGATTATTGTGAGGTAGTCCTTTAACAAACTTGGTGAATTTTAATTCTCTTCCATGACAAAAAGAAGATTTCATAATAATTTTGGAAAGATTTTAAGCTACTACCTCCACTAGACCTTTTCATTTCCCACATTCCCATTTTACAATTTTAATATGTATTTGTTTACCTGTATTATATGGTTTACTAGATAGCTGTTGCCCGCGGCTTTGCACGCGTGGAAGTTGATTATATACAAATACGAAAATATACATATGTATTTACAGATTAATTTAAAATATTACGTTACGTTGATGACCATAACTTGACCTCAGATCAAAAATAATGCAAGTCCGATACAAACTTTCACCCCCTTTTTCATCCCTTATTAAATAAAATTTCCAAAATTCCTGAAACACGTATTTATTTGTTTTACGTCAATAACCGAAATACAAAATTTTGTTTATGTAACTTTCAAAATGACGGACTTTCATACATATTATCATACATATTATCATCCCCTATTTTGACCCCTTTGGGGTGGAATTTTCTAAAATCCTTTCTTAGTGGGTGCCTACATAACAAAATGAATATACAGTCCGAATTTCATGCTTGTAGCCTTGATAGTTTGCGCTCGGCGATGATGAATCAGTCAGTCAGTCAGTCAGTCAATCAGGACATGTTATTTTATAAGTATAGATTTAAGTGATTGCCAAATTTCAATTCTTAAACACATTGAAAAGTAGTGTAGTATATTAGTTGTATCAATTTCAAGCTCTTCCGTTTCCCGGGCTTCAATTTTGAAATTCAATATTTTCAGATGTCATTCGGCTCTCCGGAAAGGTATATTGACTTACTTGTAAAACTTCAATTTTATATCACACCAAAAAGTTTTTCTATATTAATTTTAGGAATCTTGATGGAAAACCCCCTCCCCCACCTTCCCAATTTATTGCTCCTTCATTTTGAAATTTAAGGATCAGACCTTAAAGTATAATTCCCCATGTCCATACGACAAGTTATCTGATCTGCAGCTGTCCCTTTTGATATATATTATCAATACCAATAAAAAAACACGTTAGCCTGCAATCCAGCTGTACCAGCCGTGCAGCCGCCACCTGCTGAAGAAGATAGTGCCAACTTCTGTGGATAGTGGGTGTCATGTGGTCAGCATAACGACCCCCTCCTGCTGTTAATTTCACTTTTCTAGACCGGAGCCATTACATTTTTATCCAAGTAGTTCCTTAATTGTTAACACCATTAATATAATAAATTGTTATCCATGTTGACTGCAAAAAAAATATGTTTGTATTTTCTAAAAATAATCAAAATATTCACTCATAAGAAAATCTAAGTATAGGTAGATTATAGATGATTTATTACTAATTTTTGATACTAAATCACTTCTAAAACCAGTTACACAATAAATATGTCATAATATACGCGCAACCACATGTTAATATTTCGAACAAACAGTCAATAGATAACTATCAAGCTAAAGAAGACCCAGAAGTGCTGCGCCACGCGGACAGTATTATAACTAACATCAAAGAATTGGTTGCTACCGGCTGTAACCTACTAGACCTACCTGCCACAATCATGTCAAGAGTTAATTGATATGCGCATGCGAAGGACGTTACTTTCTTCGATACGCGATCATTAAAATGATGTCCGCACTCCTAACAACAAGATAACCATTATGTTTTGTTTTATAGTGCTGTCACGTTCGGCAGTCATTCAGAAGGTATCTGATGGCCAAATAAAGAGTTGCTATTCAAGTTGAAGAGAAAAAAATCTTTAAAAACAAAACAAGCTCTGAATTATCCCCTAGATCTGCACAATAAAGGTAACATTATTATAACTTCAATAAGTTTAAATTATTATGAAACAAAACTATATTTAGAGTATAAACAATTGGGCTGGACCAGAAAAATTAAACTTTATTTTTCCCTCCCAACATCCTGCTAAGCGGCAGCGAAATCTAGATTGAATTATAGTAATATGATAGGGTAGGACATGCAGCAGGAATGGGAGAGTCTAGAACCATGTTCAAGGAATTGTATTGACTGGTAAACCCAGTGGGAAGAAATCATTGGGAAGACAGATGTAGATAGGAGGATAACATTAAAATGGTCCTGAAAGAGACAGGGTGTAATGAGGTGTACTGGATAGAGCTAGCTCAAGATAGGGTTAGAGTGTAATGAGGTGGACAGGATAGTGATAGGGTATAATGAGGTGGACAGGATAGAACTAGCTTAAGATAGAGATAGGGTGTAATGAGGTGGACAGGATAGAGATAGCTCAAGATAGGGATAGGGTGTAATGAGGTGGACAGGATAGAACTAGCTCAATATAGGGTTAGAGTGTAATGAGGTGGACCAGATAGAACTTGCTTAAGATAGAGATAGGGTGTAATGAGGTGGACAGGATAGAACTAGCTTAAGATAGAGATAGGATTAATGAGGTGGACTGGATAGAACTAGCTCAAGGTAGGGATAGGGTGTAATGAGGTGGACAGGATAGAACTAGCTTAAGATAGAGATAGGGTGTAATGAGGTGGACAGGATAGAGCTAGCTCAAGATAGGGTTAGAGTGTAATGAGGTGGATTAGATAGAATTAACTCAAGTTAGGGATAAGGTGTAATGAGGTGGGCTGGATATAATTAACTCAAGTTAGGGATGAGGTGTAACGAGGTGGACTGGATAGAACTAGCTCAAGATAGGAATAGGGTGTAATGAGGTGAACTGGATAGCATTAGCTCAAGATAGGGATAGGTGGCATACTTAAATGCGGCAATGAATTTCCGAGTTCCTAATGCCGTAGAATAGATCAGTAATATGATAGGAGCCCGTTTCTGTGGTCGAATGGTCTAAGGCATAACTCTTCCAGTAGACTAGACTGCCGATGACGGGAAGCTCAATGTTCGAATCTCTGTCGGTTGTACTGAGGTTTTTTTTTTCAAAATCATTTTCCACTCTTCCTCCAAGCAAATGTGGGTACACTTTCTAATAATACAACCGTTCTCATCCCTAAAACCATTAGCTAACTAATAATTGTACTTGAAAGAAATATTGACTAATCATTTATATTACTACGGAATAAGAAAACCATCTCTGTCGTATACCAAAAATTAACAAGACTTTAATTTTATTGGACTGAAGGTGACCTGGTGGTCTAGGGGTAAGGTGTCAGTCATACTTCTATGCTGGCGGCCGGGGTTCAATCCTCGGTCCCGGCAGATTGATCTGATTACCAAACCCTTCCTTCACCTCTGACAAGACATCTTGTTAATGTGGGGAATGCCAGGCCTCCACCGTGGTTCGGATTCCACGTTAAACTGTAGGTCCTTCATTTCATCTCACAAACACCCTACCATTACACATTAGCGTAAGTGCGTATAACCCGAACGGGTAGTAAGACGCGGTGCTAATAATAATAATATTGGACTAAATATTTATATTGATAGGCCTAATTATTGTTTTGAAAAAGGTTATAAATTCATACAATATTTAATTGTATTAATGATCCGTAAACATATTTGACTGAAGATTTTTTTAAGTAGGAGGGTACTTAATTCTATGTTCAGTGTATGTATTTCATATATCGTTTCTATTTGTAATAACACAGTCAATTTTATTAATGTCATCCAATTTGATTTAGTAAAATACGCAAACACATTTCACGATACTCACCATTATCTGTTGGAATCAATTTTATTTAAAAAAAATTGAGTTATCCATTAATGGTCCGGTTAATCTTATATATACCTGGAGGTCCCTAGTTTGGGGAACGTCTCTAAAACCGAGTGAGTAATAAGGTAAACTTAATAGCCCACGTCCTAAATTTTAATTCCGTGACCTTAGCAGACAATTCAATATCACCTGATAAAAAGGTATCTCACAGTATCATCAAATTTACCAAATAAAATATGTTGTTTTATTAAAATTAATTTTAAAATAGATATTTTGCCTTCTTTGGTAAACATTTTTAACAGAAATGACACAACAATGTATACACACAAGCTAAGATTTCAAAGAACATAACCATAAAATATAACAGCTGACTGATAACTAATATTATTATACTCATAACTATTGGGGAAATTTATTAAGATCCAACAATTATTGTGGAACATAATTTACTAGCACTAATATTTATTATAATAATAAGTTATTACATATTAGAACCAAATTAATATTAATACAACTGTGGAATAGGTTACCCACGATACTAGGAGACAAAGGCTACCCACAATATTATTGGAAAATATCACCCCCAAGATACCCCACCATCTGATCAAGGCATTTAGTTAATAAACACAAGCAATTCCTTTAGGAAATTCACAAATTAAAATCTACTAATTTTATTAATACTTTATAATGAAGTTGAGTAAGAGTAAAATAATAAAACATAAATTGCCTGAAAATTCCCCAATGGCTGGATAAAACTATGTTACATTAATAACTACAGTAATACCGATAATCAGAAAGTATTATTTTTGCAGACGAATAGTGTTATATTTCAGTGTGTTCTACCGGCAATTTTTAGCACTGATTAATCAAATTTTGATAATCTGAAGATGATCAAAGAAATGACACAAGTAACCATTTAACCATCATATTTAACTAGTAAAATATGTATAGGCTACATTTAAAAAATTGGGTGTGTGTACTTATGTACGCGCGCGAGAAGTTATACTTCTTTGGCATCATTAAAAAATAGTTTTTAATTGTATGCAAATAATAATATTTTAATTTATATCAATAAATAATACATACGGATAGTAACCTCAATTATATTGGAGCACTTGAAAAGTCTATAAGCACAATTTTTTTCACTAATATTTACGAATAGTAAATAATATTAATCAAAATATTCAATTTAAATCACTACTGAATATAATTTATTAGCACATATATAATTCGCACTTGTATGAAACTAAAACACGTGTTGTGAATGTAGAAACTAGAAACATGTGGATAAATATTATATATATGAAAACAGTGATCAGAGGCGACGAGCGTACCAACATGCGCGACTAACAGAGGTTCTATTTCTATTTTGTTGGTAGCTTTTTTTTTTTCGAGACTTAGTGAGCGGTTTACCTTCAACCTGTTACTTTTGTGTTACAGTGAGTGATGCGCGCGCATCTTAAAATTTCACTCTAATCATTTTTTCATAACGCGCCTAAAGAAGTATAACTTCAAAAATCGTGTCATAGACAGGGGTTTGAAACCAGCCCTCACGAGTCACTACAATCAAATAATACCATTTTAATTACCCGCAATGACCTTCATGCCTGGTAGAAATTAGTTTTGCCGAATAAAAGTTTCCAGGTTTTAATCCATGTAGGTTTATGTGGTATTTACTAAAACGATGGATTAATTATAAGATATGTTGTGTGATAACAGGGCATAAAATGGCTGCGACAGAAATTCCGCAGCATGAGTTGACCACGAACGTCACGGCAACAATCCATCACACACATACACCAACAGTTGTCCAGTTAGTTCAAGTCAATAAATTAACCAACATTTCAAAATTAAAAACATCCAATTTAACAAAAGATATAGATATTATCACGACATTTGAAAACTATTTGTAAACAGGTTTTAAAAAATTTTCAAAACGCATTAACACACACAACTTTTTGATATAAAAACCATTCAAGGTCACGAAGACGTTACAAGGAAAATTATAAAGAAAAATCAATTGTATTATTATTATTTAGCACCACGTCTTACTACCCGTTCGGATGATACGATTTAAGTACTAATAACGCTAATGAATTAGGAAGGTTGAATTAGAGGAAGTGAACCCGCTTTTGCGTGGAGGGAGAGTGGAAAACCACCCTCAGTTCACCCGACCGAGATTCGAGCCCCGATCTCCCCGTCCTTAGCAGTCGAGCTCAACACGACAAGCGCGTTAGACAACTACGCCACCGAGGCGGGATACTAGAAGTTAATCTCTGATTACTTACAATGGTGGTTTGAAGAGATGAATGTGTGCTTTCACCTCTGCTGAAGAAATCTACAAAGAAGAAAACTCTGTTCAACTGTTCAAGAAAACTCTGCAGTCGCACTGGAGGATGGCTCCGGAAACTAAATGATTTAAAAGAATGTCACAAGTAAAGCATTTTAATCACTAACAGAATTTTTTTTTGTGAAAACAATAGATGTTCAAATTTTGTTTGTATTTTATTAAATTTCTGAGTAAAACTAATTGCAATGCATATTTAAAATTTTGTATAAATGTTCAAATTTTTTTGAGGGCGCCATTGTAAATCTGTGTGTTTTGTTATACATCCTATGTCGTGTGTGTTTTCGAGAGCCCTTCGGGGCTGGTGTTAACTGTCAGTCCTTTATATTTCTCGTGTTTTATTCATGTTATATATATATATTTACAAATTGTTAATAAAACTCTTACAAACAAACAAACTTTTTTGAATGATCGTATCAATGACTTTTTTTTATTTAGAACCATGTCTTACTACCTGTTTGGACTATACGATTAAGTACTAATTACGCTAATGGGTTAGGAATAGGAAAGGTTGAATTTAGAGGAAGTGAACTTGTATTTGCACGGAGGGAGAGTGGAAAACCATTTAGGAAAAACCACCCCAGTTCCCCCGACCGAGATTCAAACCTCGATCTTCCCGTCCTCAGAAGTTTAGTTCAACATGAAGCTAGCGCGTTAGCTAATTATATCTTTTTTTTTTTCAAATGCTCGATTTTTTTTAGTAAAATCAATATTAGTTTATTTAATAAAGGATGAGAACAAATTTGCTACCAAAATGGTTTTACTTCCTCAATTTAAATACCTGTAAAGTGTTAGGTCCATTTCTGTAAAAACATTTAAAATAAAGCGATGTGACTATGAATTCAGTTTAATTTATATAAATATAATAATATCAATTTGTACATTTTTATAATAACTTATTTTTGACAGAAAACCCGATTTAACTTTTACCAATAGTGCTTTTAACACACCTTGGAGGAAAAATTTTGTGCTTGATTTATTTTAATCTGTGAAATATGGGTAATTTAAGAGATTTTGCTGACATAAACAAGTTTAGTATATGAGAGTTGAGTTGACATTAAGAGGGTGAGTGGTTGAGCGGACTTTAGGGCTGTGGTCTTAGAATATAGTTAACCACTATTCCAATATACAACCATAAATCTATTCAGGTCAAATGGGATTTTTGCTGACGTACGACTATCGACGGACCTTATTTCACGAGTTATAAGGGGTCAAATTACTATTTTATGCTTTCCATGTACCATTTTTAAGTTAAAGTAATGTAATTTAGTATAACTAAACAGTAATATTTATAATCTGTTAAAGAAAACATAATTTTTAATGTACAAGTAGTTTAAAAGTGGTAAAATTACGTAGTTTCTTATCAAATATAAATAATGTTCTTTATATACCCCAATAATTTGATTTTATCTAATTTTTTAGTACACAGTCATTATTTATAATTAATTTGTTGTTGTTTTTTCAACCAAACTCCATTAGTTAATTTTATTAATATGCCCGAATTTATAATTGTAAATAAAAATTTGAAATGTATATTTTATTAAATTTATTGTTTTGACTACCAACTGTATAAACAACACCGACTAGCATAATATTAATATTTCCGGCCGAGGCAGAGGGTCAGATAACACCAACTAACACACTCAGGTAAAGTGGACACCAGCTTCCTTAGCTGGTTAGTGTTGATGGAATGGGCTGAGACATTGCTACTTGCTATATTTAACAAGATAGCCCCTTCCCCATATTAAATTCCCTGCCAAAATGCTATAGACTAATTTTTTTTAAATAATTATCACTGTCAAATGACCTTAGCTGTTTTCTAATATTTTAGTCAGTGCTATTTGCCAGTATTCCGAACGTGCAGTGAAACTAGTCCTATTTTCATAGCAACCCCGTTATTCGAAAAATTTTAACTTGTGTTGCAACAACGGAGGAAATAAAAATATTACATTATTTTGTATTAACATTCTTAGTCCGTTTGGTTGGTAATATGGGAATACATTCTTAGCCAAGCATAAAAAAATATTACTGAACCTTTGACCAATTTTAGGTGGACTTCATAATTAATAAATCAAATTAGACATATTTATAGAATGACATATATAAGTGACATTCAATCAATGTTAGTGGTCGAAAGTGGACTTCCTATAAAAAAAATAAGGGTTTATTAGGAAATATAAAGAGTATATCAACTGTTGCAAATTTGTTCCATTCAAAGATTCAAACTATGGCGTATCATTAAGAGGAAGTGTACCCACATTTTCATTGATGGATAATGGAAAACCCTTTAAGAAAAACCACCCTCAGTACAGCTGGCTGGGATTCGAACCACGATCTCCCTGTCATTGGCAGTCTAGTCTATTGCGATAGTGAAGGCTTAGACCATGCGGCCACTAAAGCAGGTCAAGAGGGGTGAAATTGTTTTTACCCACTCAAATTTGCATATTATATTGCATTATTTTGATATTGATGACCATATTTCAATCATTATACCAATGTTACTTATTTGAACACTCCACCATATTTTGAGAGGTGAGATTACTAACATTATCCAGAAGAGTGCATATCCTATCCATGCTCCTAGGTAGCTACGCCCCTGTCCTCAACTCTTCATGATTATTATTATTATTATTATTATTATTATTATTATTAGCACCGCGTCTTACTACCCGTTCGGGTTACACGCACTTACGCTAATGTGTAATGGTAGGGTGATTGTGAGATGAAAGGGAGGACCTACAGTTTAACGTGGAATCCGAACCACGGTGGAGGCCTGGCATTCCCCACATAACTCTTCATGATGATTGTAATGTCATCCTGCCGCAAGTTTTTCCCATTCAAGGCCTCAGCCCTTTCCACCTGACTTTTTTCTCCTTAGTATGTACAAAGAGGAGCTGCAGAGCTTGTCATAACTCGGGAAATAACGCAGGAGTCAGAGGGCAGTCACGTGGAGCAGGGTCTCACTTCCTGACACACCCCTGTACAGACCCCGCGGGGCAGTAGCGTTACTTGAGTGGGCAGAACCTGGCAGTTCGGCTGCGTGAGAGCGCGGGATGTATTCTGATCTAGGAGGCCTGAACAAGTAAACTAAGTTTCATCCCCACGATGTGATTTCACATATTCTCTCCGAGACAATGATAGTGCAGTTCTTCTGATGATTCACCCTACCCTTTCCCTATTCTATTTGGTTACTATAGTTTTTTTATATGCACTTTAATTAAGTGGGCTTAAGATCGCCTGAAACCGTTCTTACAATGAGCTCCAAATCATTCGTACTTTTGTCTTATTTTGCCCCTTGGGAAGAATAAAATATCTCTCAATTTGGATTAGAACACACAAAAAAACAACAGATAGAGTAGAACGACGATAATTTGGACGTCAAAAATCCTGATCGTTGATAATCCGGATCACCAAGAAAAAATATTATTAAATAATATTGATACATTTATTTTATAAAAATGACCACACTGGTATTAATATCAGAGACATGGCCACCAAAAAAAACCTCACCTTAACCTTTGTTTAAAAAAAATTGTAACTTCTTTCGTAGATATATTTTTGCCTTATTATATTCCTTCAGAATTTGTGATATTTAGCAACAACAAAAATGTGTAAGTTTGTTGCTTAAATAAAGTGAATGTAACCGTGTAATGTAACTGATCTACCCCTAAAGAATATATGAGAGCATTGACAATAATATCGTCCTAATTTTATAAACGTATCTTATTTCATTTAAATTATAATCTATTACATGGCGCTTGAAGCACTTTTTCTTCCAAAAAGGTACAAGCTACTGACAAGTGACGTCACGCATGTGACGTTAGTAAAGACAATATGACAATTTAAGATTTTTAAATAATAACTTCCTCTTCTGGAAAGTTCGAATAGAGATTTTAAAAAATAACTTGAGTCAGTTTCCGGCTCTCGAAGCTTCTAGTGAAACCGAGATGTTTTTGTTCTTATATTTTAATTTTTTATAACACGACCTTCTCGAAGCTTCCATGAGTAAAGGATATATACAAAGAATGGTGCAATGTAAGGGCACTCTCACTACTCACTAGTCACTAGGAGTCCAGTCCTTGAACTACTCGGACCGCAACTCCTGTCCGCGATCCCTACGATCGTACTATAGGCCGCGTATATATTTCGTCGATGACATGATCTATTTTCTCTAGAAATAAACTGAGGTTTAGAATATAAAAGCATGTCAACATAATAAGTGTGTATTAATTATACAATATTCCAATCACCAATAACTCTTTAATTGGCGCTCGATCACGGGGCAATAAATACCATTTATCTCACCACATCAAAATACCGGACCGCTTTAATTAGTGCTCAACCACGGGGCAATTATCAGCTAACTAAACGGTATAACTTCAATCGACACCCAACGCGATGAACCAGATCCATAATTCATCGATCGACGCTGAGAGAGACGTCCAAAACATCATAATTGGCGCCCATCGCGGTAAGAGAAAAAGCATAATGTCATAATTAGCGACTAACGTAAGCTGAATATTTCAAAAACTCTATAATTGGCGCACAACGTGGGGCAGTAATATTTCAATAATACTTCAACCGCCTGATGAACCTTCATCCTACCGTCCACTCTGCATGCTTGATACAGCTGGCAAAGTCCTGGAACGAATAATTCACAGGAGAATCGAGAAAGTAACAGAGAAAAACTATCAGATTAGCAGTATGGTTTCCGCAAAGGGCGCTCCACGCTCGACGCTATTGACCTGGTGGTGAAACTTGCAAGGGATGCGATCTCCGGTGAAAGGTGGAAGAACGGTGAGAAGCAGTACTGTCTAGCAGCGACGCTCGATATCAAGAACGCCTTCAATGCAGCCAGGTCGGACTGCACCATGGAGGCGCTAGCGGAGATGGATGTTCCAGAATACCTGCAGAAGATGGTAGCTAGCTACTTCACCGACAGGGTCCTCCAGTACGACACGGAGTACGGTCCACAAGAGTATCGGGTAACTGGGGGAGTACCTCAGGGCTCGGTTCTTGGGCCTCTCTTGTGGAACATCATATATGATGGACTTCTGAAGCTCGTGTTACCAAGAGCAGTGACACCCGTGGCCTTCGCTGATGATGTCACTCTTGTCATTGTAGGAAAACACCTGGAGGACATCAGAAACCTCTTTGAGATCGCATTCATGAGGATTCATCGGTGGATGGATTCGGTTGGCCTGAAGCTGGCAGAGCACAAAACTGAGGCAGTATTGCTCACCAGCAGGAAGAAGCTTGAGACGATCTCACTGCAAGCAGGTAAGCATGAGATCACGTCCCAGCCGTGCATTCGGTATTTGGGGGTGATGCTCGACTCGAGACTCAACTTTAAGCAGCAGGCGGAGCATGACAGTGCAAAGGCATCGGTGGTTGGGGCTGTTCTATCACGGCTCATGCCCAATGTGGGAGGCCCCAAACAGAGAAGGAGAACACTCCTGTAATCAGTCGTCACGCCAGTCCTCACGTATGGCATTTCCATCTGTACTGACGCTCCAGGAGTCCCGTCGTAAAGGGGCACCAGTCTACCGGCTGAGCGTCTTTACGAATAGCAAGTGCGTTTCGCACGGTATCAGAAGATGCGGTGTGCGTTATCGCCGGAGTGCTGCCGATTGGGGTCTTGGCGGAAGAGCGGAAGGCTCTGTATCGTCGCAAAGGTCTAACATCGCTGAGCACAGAGGAGTTGAAGAGGCAGTACCGTTTGATTCTCGAAGTGGATAGGTGGTACAACCGCAGCCACGGAGCTATCAATTACTACTTGACACAGATGATCTCGGGACTCAGGTGCTTCCAGGCATACCTATACAAGTTTAAGTATGAGGATTCCCCGGATTGCCCCACCTGTCGCGGAGTAGAGGAGAATGCCGAGCACGTGTTCTTCACGTGTCCTCGGTATGATACCCAGCGTGAAAACCTGGAGTTCACAGTAGAGGGAAAGATTACACCAGAAAACTTAAGGGATATGATGCTGTCGTCAGAGGCAGCGTGGGAGGCGACAATCACGTTCGGGACGGAAGTCCTTAAGGGTCTACGTCACGAAGATCAGGAGAGGAGGAAAAAAGAATCAGAAGGAAGGAGCTTAGGACATCCCTAATCCCACCGCCAACAGCTAGTTGGGAAAGGGGAAGAAGGAGAGGTCGAATCACAGAAGGAAGATCAGAACAACAGCTAATGCCTCCCGCGAAGTAATACCTAACGGCGGTTCCTTGGGGGAGTAACAGAGGCGAGGAGAAGAGGGTCAGGTTTTTTAGTCAGTATGGGTTTGGTCAACATCCAAACCGAGTCCGACACACTGTGCGTAAAAGCATTTTTCCCCTCTAAAAAAAAGACATATACACACACAGACACATACACACGGTCACATGCACACAGACACATTCACACCTCAGACACATACACACACAGACACATACACACGGCCACATGCACACAGGCACATACATACACAGACACATACACACACAGGCACACATACATACACACATATACAAACACACATACGCACATATACATACATATACACACATACATACATACATATATATACACATGCACACATACGCACACACGCATATATACGCGCATACATACATAACTTAAAATATAATATGTTTAATCCGAAGATAGGTTAGCAAATAGCCTGTCGAAATAATAAGAAACAACGCGAGAAATATTAATATCAGAGTAAAATAATGAAACCATAAAAAAAATATATATATATATATATATATATATATATACATATATACTTAATCGTTTTAGGTGTCCATTGGATTCAAAATAGTGTCCCCGAGACTTGCGGTTGGCCTTTCTACCCACTTTATAAACGCCGCCTTAAAGTTAAACCTTAATTAGACGGCTTTAAAAAAATAGTTAGTTTCTTCAGAGATAAATTACATCAGCTTTACTACATGAGGCTGTCTAAACAGATGGCAACATCCGATAACCTGAAACCATTTTATGCAAAACTATGATCGAGTTTCCCTCTGGGTATTTATAGCTGGCCTTGCCATCCTTTAAACACAAATATATCATCTAGTATTTGCTCATCTTAAGCTTGGAATTAAATGTAATTATAAAATAAACAAGTAATCAACGTATGTCTATTCATTTGCGTACTTTTATAAGCAAATGATGCCAACTCCATGCCATTTCTCATTAGGTAGATTCCACCTCTTACAAGGACAACCAGGTACTTGTTTCGTTAAATGACTAGAGGACAAAATAAGTCATTAGGAGGATATTTTATGCCTTAATCACCTTCATTTGTTCATGTAGTTATTGCCTTTTCTTTTTTAGTTTGGTGGGCTTAGAAATATGAATATATTATTTGAATCATATATTGGATTATTTACTAATATGTTATCATTACATCTTACTAACTATCCGGAATGTACACATATGTACTAATTACGCAAGTGAGTTAGGAATAAGGAAGGTTGAATTTAGATTAAGTGTACCCGTATTTGCATAAATGGTGAGTGGAAAACCATTAAGGAAAAAAACTCAGTACACCCGACCGAGATTCGAACCTTGATATCCCCGTTATCGGTAGTTCAGTCTATTGCGACAGTGACACCTAAGAACATGCGGCCACCGAAACGAGTAATAATTTATATTAATAAGAGAACCAAAGTTTTTTTTTTTTTTACTAGAACTATTAAAACTTGCAATAGCTTTTGTATCATTACATTTACATTTAAAATCTACTAAAACACTGATCAAATTAAAATAAACTAAACTAAATTATACAAGTGAAAACTTTTGTTATTTCTATGACAAAGTTAATTTTTTTTTTTTGTAAAATGTACCTCTCTGCATTGTAACTAATTAACTCCTCACGCTTCTACATCACCTTCAACCTTGCCAGAACACATTGTTAACTATTATGTTATTATTATTTAGCACCGCGTCTTACTACCCGTTCGGGTTATACGCACTTACGCTAATGTGTAGTGGTAGGGTGATTGTGAGATGAAATGGAGGACCAACAGTTTAGCGTGGAATCCGAACCACGGTGGCGGCCTGGCGTTAACTATTATGGAATAACTAAAATGGTTACCCCTGAAATAATTTTAAACCTTTGTTCAAGTTTTTGGGCATTTTTAAACGGTTTGACTGATATTTTTGGAAAGTATACGTGAGAGGAGCTAAGTGAACCAACTGTGGGATAGTCCACTTTGTATCGTTATCTTAGCCTGTTAGAGGAAGCATTCCAGTAGTCAACAATGCTTATGTATGTGTTTTGTTTGAAAACCCAATTGTTAATTAAATAGAAACTCAACTTTAATAGTAGGTTCGTTATTGAAAATAAGTATGTTTTGATTTTAATCTGTTTTGAAGTAAGTAATACAAATTTGAGAGTTATGTGATTAGTAGGCCAATATTTCAATGACTTCATAAGCTCAGGGAACATTTTGTGATTCCATTTCCATATCTATTTTAAATATTTAAGAGTTATTCTTTGGACTTGTATTTTATAATAGTTGTATAACATCAAACTACCATCACTTACTTGTTTTGGGATGTTTCACAAATCAAAAGGTGATTTATTGGTAAGAAACCAATGCCACTTTATCACAAACTTCAATACGACTGATTTAAAAAAAAGAACTAGTCAGCTGGGCTAGGGTTGGTTGGTTTGAAATGTGTCGTCTGCTGGTGACGACAGTGAGAGTAGTTTCGCTGCTATCCACTATACAACCGAAGCGCTAAGGTAGCACCCCCTTTCTAAAATGAGGTTGTTCACTGCGAAGATTAAAAGAATTAAATCCCAAGTTGAACAAATTTATCTAGTTTATTGTAATAGTTACCTGTGTTTTTTAATGTTAAATATGGTTTTGTTTCATGATGTTATTTTGTTCTTCTTGTTATTGTGGTTTGTTGAGGTTTGCTATTTGGGCGCAGAAAGGTGGAAGTTAGGGAATCTAATACCCTTTTGAAATTATTGGACCCTCCTTGGAATTGATGGACACCTCAAAGAGATGGGAGGAGGGGGGAGTGAGGAGGAGGGGGGGTTCCACATATAATGTCAACATTTAAACACATAAAACTTTGATTGACCCTTCTTATGGAAGGTACAGTAAGTTTTGGAAGACACTTTTAAAAAAATACAAAATTCATTGCGGTCAACAATGATATTATTTTATAGGTATTTATAATATATATCAAAAGTGACAGGTGTATTTATTCCGATGCATCTTAGGCATTAATTAAAATTATTGTTTACCTATTCATGTTGTTAAAATAGTAAATTCGAGTAGTTATATTTGATCTGAATAAATTATAGCCCTATTTTAGGGGAATATTTTTTTAACATGTTTTAAGACTATGTTTTGTTTCCATTACTCCTAGCAATGTCAAAATAATCACTCCTAACACACTATGTTTAAAGCCAACGTTATTAAAGGCTTAATTTAAAGTTTAGGGTATGGGAGTTAATCCTAAAATAGATAAAATCTAATTCGTCTGCTAGAAAGGTAAGGAAAACCATAGCGAAAAAACACACGTTGTTAAACACCCTCAGGTATGTCATTCATCAGCTTGTCACTCGTCACCTTATCAATACTGTGAGACGGATGCCTTAGACTTTTGAAATACCTGTGTGGGTACTAGTAGTCCCAAAAACCAGAAAAAAAAATTAAGAATTCACTTGGTTTAACAAAGGAACCCCTTAAAAATATATTACTTTTTAGAAATTAGTAACTTAAGTTATCATTAAGTACTATATTATTGTTAAGATCCACCCGAATTTTACCACCCATCTGGGCGATTCGTATATTTTTTTCAATTGAGGTAAGGAATACAAAGTTAAAATGTATAAGAAATTTAACCGCATTTTCGAGAAGGAAAATTTATAAAACCCTTAAAAAAATACATTCTCAATACACCCGTCTGAGAGTTGAACCCCAAGCTCCCCACCACCGAAAAACTAAACTAAACAATTTTGGCGTTTACATCGCTGATGGGGGTGAAGAAACGTAATTTTCTACAGTATGTTTATATGTAGTAGGAGCTGTAGAACTTTGTTCTGAAGACAAGACTAGGTTTAATTCTCAGCGGGGTCTAAAATATCATTAGCCTCATTAATAGGTTAATATGTGTGCGTAAGTAAGTGACTAGGCTCGAAGAAGACCATTTGGTCTCTTAATTTAAAATCGCATATCTTTGAAAGATGAATTCTACTTTTATTCTACTACCAGCCTCAGTGGCGTAGTTGGCTAACGCACTAGTCGTGTTGCGCTCGACTGCTGAGGACGGGGAGATCGAGGTTCGAATCTCGGTTGGGTGAACTGGGGGTGGTTTTTCCTAAGTGTTTTTCCACTCTCCCTCCACGCAAATGCGGGTTGACTTCCTCTAAGTCAACCTTCCCAATTCCTAATCCATTAGCGTAATTAGTACTTAAGAGGATATTATCAGAAAGCTCTATGAGAGTTTTGAAGTTTCGCAGCCCGTGCGCGTGCGAGGGAGGTGGAGCTTAGATGAATAC
>CABFVZ010001770.1:138442-161533 GCA_902151445.1 Timema monikensis | reverse complement strand
CCTATTACCTGTGGCGTTATCAACTGAGCGCCGCTGGGACAGGTCTCCCCCCTTCTACAACCCCTCCCCACGGGCTGTGCCCTCTCACTCACACAGACACTACAGACCCTACAAAATTCAGCAAAATATAAACTACAAACTTCTACCGTATCTTGTATTTGCATATTAAATAGAAATTATATATTTTAATTAATTGTCTGTATTAATTTTTCCCATCCCTTAGAAGCATCTACAGGGTTAAAAAATAATTACTTTATTTTTACGAATGCATTAGTAGAACAAACTTATCGGATTATTACACTCTAAACGCTTAAAAAGAGTTTATAAAGCAATATTGTTGATTAGGGTAGGTACCCCGATTTCACTCCCTTAATCACAAAACATCGTAATGAAACATCTTTACTTTTCCTAAATAGCTTATAAGGAACACCTGTGCCAGATTTCAACCCTCTAGCTTCATGGTAAGAGTGAGAATTAGTGATGAGTGAGTGAGTCAGGGCTTTCGCTTATATATAATACAGAGAAGAGATTATCCACTTTGTGTTTCTTTAGAATGTGACAGTCGAGCTGACCCAAGGAATTATTCAAGGAAGTGTTGTCAATACTATTTCAGGAGTAGCCTTCTCTATAATATTCAAGGGATACCCTATGCACAAGCACCTGTCGGAAAGCTTAGGTTAAATTTAATTTGATTAATATCCGTAATTAGGTAAGCGTGTTTAATGGACTTGAGGTGTTATGCAGTGGCGGCTCGTTTATAGGCACCGCGGAACTGCAGCACCCCCTATTTCCACTTGATATTATCGATAATATTTAATATAATAAATCCTTTTTTCTTTAATTATTTCTTTATTTTTGTAGTACAATATATATTCCTTAAGCTTAATGTCAGTACTTCAGTAGCCATCCCCCAAATTATGAAAAAGATACAAAAATCTTTGTATGGAACTGTGCGCTTCACAGTGCCAGCGACGTGGTGTTTGACTGTTGTGCGCATGCGCACATAAGAGGGGGTGGGGAGGAAGGCGGGACTGCCAGGTAGAGAGAGCACTGTTGCTCTCACAGTGCCGGCTCTGGAGTGATGGTAGAAGGAAGTGTTTTTTTTATTCAGCGTATGTTGTGCTTAAAAACCGTGTACCATATTCTATAATGTAATAAAGTGTAGAAGAGTTTAGAATTAGATTACTATTCTGCTTCCAGCAATGCTATTTGAATCATTTTTTCTTTTCTTTTATTTAACAGAAAGACTAAATGCGATTGCAGTACTTTCACTGGAGAAAGTTTTTCTCAATTATCATCCAGAGATCAAAGAGAAAATTATTGAACTTTTTGCGCAAATTAAAACAAGAAGAATGGATTTCATTTTTAAATGAATATATCAAGTTTGAACTGTAACAATATAAGTTAAAGTAAGTAAAAAGTTTAGTTTTTTGCTAATATTTTATCAAGTTCCTGAATATATTTTCTTTTTATACATATTTTTTTCTTTTTACACAATTTTAAAACAAATGCTAAAAATTTTCTGGAGCAGCACCCACACTAATGTTAGCTACGAGCCACCACTGGTGTTATGTGTGTATAGTCCTCACCCCGAAGTTTTGTTGGATTCTCAACAATTCCATAGTCAGCTGTAAAGCCTAGGCAGCTCTGAAGAGGTGTACTACAGCCATTATCACAGCTGAGGGAAATGCAAGTCTTATGGATTCAAGCTTTATTTTAGCTCTCACCCTCTTTCAGTTAACTGTTGCAAAATCTCCTCCTTCTCAGTTATGTCGTGAAGGTGGTGTGCTTGCGTAAGAAGAAGATACTGGCAACATCGAAGAACCAGATACTTGTCCTACAATTAAAGGCAAGTTTGAGCAAACAAAACACTAAAATGACAAAGTTATTTCCCAATAGTAGCCATATAGTTAGGTACCTCATAGATGGTCTCCAGTAGGTAACTGAGGAGTGAGGGGGGTTTCCGATTGCTTTCCTTACTGAGTCAGAAGGTACTACTGCACAGCTGTCTGCCAAAACCACCGAAATACATACACAGGTAGTATGACGTGGTGTTCACGCCATCTTCCGATACCCAATCTCCCTCCATCTCGGTCATTCCATAGGTCTACCTTTATTCCTCTCGCTCTTATTTCTTTGTCTATACCTTCCGTCTAACTCGTTCTTGATCTTCCTCACTTTATTCACCTAACTAGTTTACAGTTTAGTAGGTATACTTGTCTTGGCAAACTTTCATTCCTCATTCTTTGAATGCGTCCATACCATAATATATGTTGTTTAGTTCTTATATCGTCTACTATTGTGTATGTTACACCCATTATTCCTCTAATACGCTCGTAACAACATAAAATCTGAATTAAAATCATACAACTAATTGACAATCGACTGCGTCGTTACGACAGCAGGTCAGACCTTCTCGCAACCCCAACCACCGGTACCTCACCACAAGAGAAAAAAACGTCATCCCCCGCCACCCCCCCGGACCTTTATTCACAGCTCTCACATTTAAACCATCACAGCCTTTGTCACCGCCAGACGCCACTGGGATAACCGAGAGTAATACTGGTACCGGGTTCAACCCCAGAGGGTGAATGGACAGAGTATCACCTACAGATCAACTACTAAGGATCACTAACCCCTTTTCCCTTCCAGAACTTAAACCAACAGCGAGTGACCTTCATAAATTACCCACGAGCACCATCACACTTCAAACTACCCAACTTCCAGAAACCCTAGTAAAAAACAACTCCTTCCCAACCCAAGACCTACACATTAACAGTTACACAACCATAAATATGTATTATTTTACAGCATAATTCAATGGTATAACTTCATTTTGTCACCATAATTATATGAGGATAAGGACTAACTACGGCTTCCTGTAAATCCAAAAGGCAATAAATACTCCCACCCGGCAAGATGCTTTTGTCTTAGAGATCCAGAATGAGGCACTGGCCTAGAGGCATATAGTCTGATATAACTTCACCTGTAGGTCTCCTCGGCCTGTCACACCCTGAAGTGTCGTCGAACAACGGCTTGAAGGATCAGAGAACTGTCCTCATGTGGGTCCAACACAACGTTGAGAGGTTTGGAGGGGACCTCGCTCAGACCACCATCTTCGAGGAGAGAGCTGGCGTTTCTAGTGTTGAATACCATCTGATATGACCATCAACTTCCGATGAGAATCACGACGACACACAACCTCGCCAATATACCCCGTCTGCGGTCATTTTGACAAGAGGAAGTTTTCTTTAAATTGAAAAATTACACCTTTACACGGGGATCAAACCCTGGACCTTTGGCTTAGTGCACCAATCCACTATTGGTGGCCAAAAGCCAAAGACTGAGCCGATGGTGACTGCCTTATTTGATAACACGTGATCTTGATTAATCACACATTTGTAGACAACGATTTCCACACGTCCTTTATAGACTCTGCCTTAAAATTTGAGTGGATAGTTACCCTGAGCATGTGACGATTCCTGTGGATAGTTCACTGGTCTTGAACAAACCGAATAATAAAATAAACGAAAAGTCCCGGGTTCAATTCCCGTGTACAGCCTCTAATTTTCAATATAAAGAATATGATAATTAGATGGGGCTATAACCGTAACTAACAATTATATTAGCTTTGCTATTTAATCCAGCATGTGTAGTTTCGTTGGTTTTTATGTATTGGGGATTTCTGGGCGTTTAACTGATGATTTTCAATGATTCATGTGCTTGTGAGGCTATTCTCACCTTTTAACCGATAATATCAAGATACAACAGGATGAAAAGAGTAGATTTGAAGAAAATGTACATGTATTCGACAGTCAGAAGTGCTAATAAACACTACACCAGCACTGCTAGTAATTTTTGTTTTGTTTTAGCACCACGTCTTACAACCTGTCAAGGCTATACGCCTATGTACTAATTAAGTACACTCATGGGTTAGAGATAAGTAAAGCTTAATTAGGAGGAAGTGTACCAGCATTTGCTTGGAGGGTGATTGGAATACCATTTAGGAAAAACCAACCTGCCCCGGTGGTGTAGTTAGCTAACGCGATAGTTTCGTGTTGAGCTTGACTGCTGAGGACTGGGATATTGAGGTTCGAATCTCGGTCGGGTGAACTAGGGGTTGTTTTTCTAAATGGTTTTCTACTCTACTTCCACGCAAATGTGGGTTCACTTTCTCTAAATTTTACCTTCTCAATTCCTAACCCATTAGTGTAATTAGTATTTAAATAAAACCGACCTCAGTGCACCCGACTGAGATCGAGCCCGTATCTCCCAGTATTCGGCAGTCTAGTCCAACACGAGTGTAGTGTGTTAGACAACGTGACCACCGAAGTGGGTCTGCTAGTAATTCCTTGTTCCTGCTAGAACAGAGTGAAAAGTTTAAAAATAAAACAAATGTGTTAGTTCTTACTCAAGAGGAGGAACACATTTCAACGATGGTTTACAAACAAACGTGCCGGCACACATTTAAATTCTTGTCTACATAAGCAACGGCACAGCATGATGCTTATTTAATGAAATCCATAGTTATTAAACTGTAAGAAGAAAAGCCGGTATTATTATTATTATTTGCCCAAATGACACAAGCAGACTTCTGGCTAAACTATCTCTCTATCTCATTTAATTTCACCAGAAATTAAAATGTTCTGATGCCCATTGATTTACAGCATTTTCCACTAAAAATACACTCAGGCAAAGAAAGGTAAAAATGACAAAACCAGACTAGCATTACATGAAAATAATACATATCCACCAGATTTATTTGAATCTTGGAGAGAGCCGTAGTTACAAGAGAAATATTATAATTGTGGTTGCAAATAAATCTAGTAGCTTACTGTGTTCATTGAGAATTTTTGGGAAATGTAGATAAGATATTCGAACGTCAAGTGGTCTTAACCATTCCAAAGTTCTTGTGTCACGTGCTAACTGCCCGTGTGCACTTACACTTAAAATACCTTATATATATATGATTATCAATATAAATGCACAGAAAAGGTACAGTGCTTACGAAAAGGAATGCCTTGGATGCATTTTTGGCATCGAGAAGTTTGTCGATTATCTCGAACAACGTGAGTTCATTCTGTATACAGACAACAGAGCCTTGTCGTGGATGTTCAATCACCCAAGGCAGTTAGGTAAAATTGGCAGTTGGATTTTGAAGTTGTCTCAGTTCAAGTTTAGAACTGAACATATCTCATGGAAAGATAGTGTTGTTGCCAATGTTCTTTCTCACATCAACGAAGGAGCGTTACCTAAACTTTCTTGTACTATTCCTACTAGTGTCGACGTCATCAGCTCCATTCCAGAGTCATTTGTTTCTCTAGTACAACATCAGCTGGAAGATCCTTACTGTGGGGACATCATTTATCGTCTGGGTAAGGGTGATAAGTTCGAGAACTTTTGTTCCCACTAAATTAAGGGGTCCTTAAGTATGTTCACAATTCTACTTTTGGAGGCCATTTGGGTATTTTCAAAACTCACAAAAATATAGTTCAGGAGATTTTTGGCCCAATATGTACCAGGATGTTAGACAGTGGATTAGAAAGTGTGATGGTTGTCTGGGAGACAAACCTCCCCAGAACACACGTTATGCAGATGTTGCTCATAGCCCGTGGGAAACTGTATTTATTGATTTTGTAGGCCCCATCACCCGTTCTACTAGTGGGAATAGCTACGTACTTAACCTCATTGATGGTTTAAAAAAAAATTGTTGTCATTATCCACCTTAGGAACAGAGAGGGTTCTATTACTGTTAAAGCACTCTCTCACAGAGTATGGAATATTTCTGGTGCCCCCGGGAAATTGGTTAGCGACAATGGATCTTGTTTTCACTCCAAGTTATTTCATGATATGTGTTTTGCGTGGGGTACTAATCATGTGGCAACTAGCCCTTATAATCTGCCCCACTCTTAGTACGTGCAAACTTGGTTCGGATCTTGATCGTGTTAGTATACGGCCTGATCTCCCTGGGTTCACGTGCGTCATTTTATCTCATCGCTAGATTTAAATATAGTGTTTTCGAGCGTTAGGTAGTTTCATGTTCTCTACCAACGATTAGACTGGACTTGATTTAAATGGAAGCTAACAGAATAATAATTAGGTTTAGTTTATTCCACACTTTGATTCTGATTAGCATTTGAATAATAATAATAATAATAATAATAATAATAATAATAATAATGCTCTTCTGGGCTACATCACTCGTAACCAAGTTGTGAAAATATAAATTAGCCAGTACTAATGTACCGTTGTACAGGGCACAAATGTACTAATCGTACATCCTTTCCGTGAATGCTTTTTCCATGTTCCGATGAGATATGATGATGGTGATAGATAGTATGATGGTGATAGTGAGTATGGTGGTGATTGTGAGTATGATGGTGATTGTGAGTATGATGGTGATAGTGAACATGAGGGTGATAGTGATTTTGAGGGTGTGGAACCAGTATAAACACTCAAACCTAGCTTAAGACTAATTAACCAAACCCTGGTGACCGTTGTGGTAGTTCTACATCATGGGGGCCGGTTATTTGAAGAATGAATATAATTAAAGAGGTTGAGTTCGAGTGCTTATTTCATCCCCAAAACTTTGACGGCGCGAGTGATTAATACACGTCCGATCTGGTTAATAGTGTTATCACGAATGTTTTCTCCATTGACCCTCGTGAGGACTTCCAGCATCCTAGTAGTGGTCAAAAATAAGTGGTCCACTCCCTTGGGTGATTTCTTTGGTTGGAAAGAAATTTGCCAATGTCGCTTTCATTGTCGTAAAAAAAACTGCAGCTCAGGTTAGGGTTCTCTTCTACGATTTTTATGTAAGGATCTTAATTAATAAAAAACACAATATAATATATTGTGCGCTTAGTTTAGAAGGTGAGAGAGAACAAGGGACGGACCAGTACGTCCTCAACTTTAATTCATGTATCTGGCTAAAGTTAACATGAAATATTCAGGATGAAAATTAACTGTTTAAATGAATAGTAAATATTCACTATCTAAATAAAATTAAACTACATACTAGACTTTTTCAAGATAATGTCAATCAGATGAGTTCCACCGGACTTCAGACAAACCTCGCACGTTGTCCACCACTTTACTCAGCATAGATTGTATAATTGTTTCCACCCCACCCTGTATATTACTCTCCAATATATCACACTGCTAAATATGTTTATTCATTTCACTATTCAACTTGGAAATCTTGATATGTGTCCATAGGCCAGTTGCAACGAGCCATCCGCCAGAGTGGATCAGTGTTGAGTCCTATTGCATATGTTGACACTGCGT
Source organism: Timema monikensis (assembly GCA_902151445.1). NCBI lineage: Eukaryota > Metazoa > Arthropoda > Insecta > Phasmatodea > Timematidae > Timema > Timema monikensis. The sequence continues at coordinate 154,246 of CABFVZ010001770.1, read as the reverse complement.
CTGCGCGGAACAACAACTTACACAGATTCTTGGATACACAGCACAGAACAGTAACGACATTTACAAATTTCTTATGGAAGCATCTGCTGAAAACATCCTTACTCAACAATCCAGTGTCACATCTGCCGTGAGAATACGATCGTTCAATAAATGTCGAGCTATAGCCACATTCTTTTGTCTCGAAAGTAAAATTATTATAATAAAAAAATTGTGTGCATACTATATAACCACTCATCTGGATTACATGCATATTTACATTGAGTAAGGGATGAGTAGGTTAGTATTTAGAGGAAGTGTACTCACATGTGTATGGTTGGTTAAGAGGGGGGAACTATTTTTGTTGCACAAGACTGAGATTCAAACCCTGACGTCCTTGTCAATTTAATATCACACCTGATGAGGGGAGGTACACCTTAGCTCATGTCCCACTGATACAGTTATTTTCCTTTAAGAGTTTAACCATTTTTAGTTGGTAATTATTATTATTATTATTTTATAAATATACATCGCAACTTATATCGGTTCGAGTTGTACGCACTTATGATAATTTACTCAAATGGGGTATGGATGAGTAAGGGAGAATTTTGGAGGTAGTATACCCGCATTTACGTGGAAGGAGAGTGGGAAACCATTTAGGGAAAACCCACCTCATTAGAACCGACCAGGATTCGAACCTCGACCTCATCATCAGCAGGCCAGTCTAACACGAGAATGACACCTTAGACCATTCTGCCAGTGAAGAGGGTTATAAAATTCTTGAACAGTGTATTATTATACGAGCTTAGAGTTTACTGATTGTAAATAGGACCAAACAACTTCTAATCTTTTTGTACCAAATACACTACTATCACACGTTTTAATGTCTCAAAGAAGTATTTTAACTCGTCTAACTATAAAAGTTTATATTGTGTTCTATGATGAATTTAGATGTCAGGTTTTATGGAAGCTTTGTGGTGAGATATAAATAGTTTTTAAATCATCTTGCTTTCATTTACAATCATTGAAGGGACACCTCTAAAACGGTTGCAATAAAAAATTCAGCCAAGAGATGGTACCAAGGGACAGATCAGATTATAAGGAATGTTTTGAGCTTAACATAAATTACTGAAATTTGATCAGTTATAATGATTTTAGAGGGACCCCATTCAATTATAATCTTATTATTCACATTATGGTAATTATTTTTATAGTTCCATATTATATTTGATATGCAATAGATCCATTTCAACCAATTCTCTGTATGTATCGTAATATTGTCAGAGTAGGGCAAGTGACGGCCCACCATTTGTACCCACTGAAGAGAGGGGAACAAGAAATGAAGGGGAAATTTTCCTCCTCGCTACACCACTCGAAATGATCAAATCAGTAAACTTTAGTCGTGTTCCTTACATAACTAGCTTTTGTTCGGCGGAAAGAAAGATTTTGGCATGTATGTGTGTTATTATTAGAACTTTAACTAATGAGAAGTTTATATAATTATTTTTTAACCATCCTTACAATCCGTTTGAAATAAAACTATCATCGTCAGTGAACATTTTCCTATCTATGGTATGGCTGGAACAAGCTCTTCTATTCCTGTCGATCTCTCCCAACTTTTCTTTGTGCCACGTGTCTCCTGTTCACTCATTAAAGCTTGGCTCACACGTTCACTGAAAATAGAAAACAGAATCTGCTCGAATGTCATAGCAATTCATAAGATATTTTAGATTTTTAGATCATAGTCACGATGGATGTTTTCTAATTACAACGCTGTGTCATGGCACAACCCCAAAATCATCGATACCCACGCTTCCCATTAATGGGTTATTTCAAATCTCCTCACAACAGACAACAAAGCTGTCTCCCTGCTTCTAGCTCTACAGCGCATGCGTGTCTAAGATCTCAGACGGAGTGGACAAAGTAAAGATAAGTTGAACTTTAGCAGAACAGCTCGCGCCGATGAAGCGGAAATCTTGTGATTGGCTTAGAGTTCGTCACGTGTCCCCCATTTCCGCTCTGCGCTTGTTTTTCAGTAAACGTGGGAATCCACGGTTGGCCTCCATGTTCTTCTGCGCTTGGTCCATCCACCTCTTCCGTGGTCTTACAATAGGTCTTCTCCTTACTTCCTAGAGCTTTCTTAGGCATCTTGTTCCTTCCCCATTATCTCTCATAACATGCCCTAACCACTGTAACTTTTTCCTCTTCAGCGTATCTCCTAAGCATATAAACTTTATGCTGGAAGGGTCTTGAACCCACACTCCGCGGGCCACTTGTGACCCGTGGTAACATTTTTTTCCAGCCCGTTAGCCTAAAAAAAAATGTTAAATTATTTCAATAGAAAAAATGACAAACACAGGTATATATTTTGCATAGTAAACTAATAAAATATATACGTATTTTACGTTATTAAATAAACGAGTTTTGCCCGGAGAAAAGTATTACGTTTTAATATAAATGTACTTCCAACCGGCAAATGACAACTCTAGTAGATAATACAAATCGTGCTACCTCCTGCTGTGAAACAGAAAACATACTTCACGAGGAATCCTAATCCCTAGTGTGAGTGTAAGAATGAGCTGACACTAATATCTTAATATGTATTCAATCATAATATTGTCCTTACAGTATTGTTGCTCGTGAGACAATATGAGACAGAAACTTTGGCCCTTGGACAAGAAAAGGTTGGAGACCCCTGCTTTATTGCCTCCCTAATTATTACTTCCTTATCCTATCCCTTCTAACACTTTCAATACCTCTAAGAAACCTCGTCTCATCCCTATTAATCTGTTAATTTATTGCTATTTATAGGTAATATTTGATACTATTTTTGTAAGCACTCTTACATAGTATTTTAAAGTAACCAAATTCTTGAAAACCTACATTTTCATATGGCCATTTATTTTTTCTTAACAAATTAAAAATAGATATAAAATTATTGTTTTAATTACCAGATAGAATAATACTATTGATTGTGGATGCTAACAAAATTACCAAAATTAAAATGTATTATATTCCAGCCAATAGATTGCCCATTCCTTGAGATAAAATCAACAATGACTTTGAAAGTTTCCTTCCAAACGATTTAAACTTAACAATTGTTACCAATGAATCCCAGCATGTAACAGCACTGGTCAGGGAGACTTAGTTTGGAAATGAAACTGCTTCTATATCAATTACTGTTGGGCAATATGTCGATGTAAGACACACGTTTAAATCTTTTATATAAAAAAAACACCATAGTATTAAATTTAAATTATAATGATCAAATATGAACCAAATTAAACCCTAATGTTTTTTTATTTTTATGTAGCACTGCGTCTTACATCCCGTTCGGGATATACACTCCTAACGATACATCTATCTAAACATGTTTGTTGTTGATGTTTTAAGTTCTATGTTTGGCTTCTTGTTATAACTATAGCTAGTCATACCGATTAGGAAGGTGAAGATGAATTTAATACATTTGCGTTTATACGGAAGGAACATGGTTGGCTTTTTATAATAAGACAACTTAAGTGTACCTAACGGGATTTGAACCTATCTATGTTTTCTGGTTCAGAGTTTAATATATTAACATTTCTGTCAGTATATTAAAATGTATTGGAAGATGACATAATGTTAACCCAGCATGACTATAAATAATTATACACAATAATGTTGGATCATATATTTACAAAAGCAGGCGGTCACAAAATATAAGTTATTTTATTTGAGCGTTTTAAGTGCTGCTTATTGAAATCAGAAACTCTTCGTATAGCTTTAGTATACATACATTGTCTTAGTCTACTGCAATTAGTAGTCTGTCCACTTTGAACCATTATACCTTAGGAATTGTATTATGATTAAGATGTTGATTGTATGACATACACCCAGTACCCATTTACAATTATACCCTTTCCACCAGTTAATCTCCGGGTGCGCCATTAATTGAATTCATATAAATAGGATATTAAGAAATTAAGATAGACCAAAAGTTGTATTTAAATAGTACAGGGTGGAACCGAAACAATTAGACGATTAGTAACTTGAAAATTAACGCTTTAATTGAAAAGTAAATATTCACTAACTAATTAAAAGCAAACTACATACTACACTTTTTCCCATTTTAAAGATAATGTCACTCAGGTGGGCTCTGCCGGACATCAGACAAACCTAAACACATTGTCCATCCCTTTCCTCAGCGTAGATCGTATAGTTGTTTTCACCCCACCCTGTATAAACTATACATTATAATTGCATAAAATATTGATAGCTCATAATCATATAGTATTGTAATATTAATTTAATGTTTGCTCTTAAGTATTCCAGTTGATCACAGATATAAGTTTTCTGGAAACTGTCCGCAGGACGATGAATTTCCGTCTACGATATAACTCTCCCCCGATATATGTCTATCAGTTCTCTTATCAAGGAAGATTGAGTTATTCATATGTCAATTATTACAACTTCACTTTTTCAGGTAGGACAAGCAAACCTTTAGGGTATTTTATGTTCCAATTACAAAACTTTAGAATTATGGATTTACACTTTCTAATTGAAAGTACAGTAGTACTTATAAATTAAATTCTTATGAGACGTTATGATTTTAATGTGAATTAAATCAAACCTTCCTAGCTTAAAGTCATTAGACAAATAAAGTGTACATAACAATTTTAACAAGTTTTATAATATTAATTATAATAATAAAATAATATTATTGATATAAATATTGTTATTACACATGTTAATGATGTACACAGTGGAATATTTATAGTATTAATAATACAATTTATATTATTAATACCATTAATATGAATAGTATTAGTATTAATATTAATAATATTATTAATACTATTATTATTTAATTGTGTACACCTCAAATGAACGTCTAGTTATACAAAATTTCAGCCCCACATATTAATTACTTTACATTAACAATTGCACGTAAAAAGTATAAAATAATAAGTTTGATCCCTTACAACTCGTGAACTGTAATGGTTTGAAATCAATGAATCATTATTTAATAGCTTATAATTATAAACTTGTTAAAATTGTGACTGTAAAACAATCTTTAACAACTTTAAATTTCTTTTTCACACATTTTATTTTTAGTGTAGACAGGTATTTGTGGGCGTGCGAACAAATGTGTGGGTCTTATCTGATTTGTCCGTGGAAAATAAGGTCTAGGTTTGAATCCAGGCTATTAATAATAAGGTGTTTTCTCCTTAATGTCTTCTCAATCTAGTACTATGCAAATATGGATACATTTGTTCTTCGATTATTCATCTCTGCCATATTAATTTAAATAGGGTGCGCACACAAAAAAAGATAAAGTTACAATCCCCCCTAAATCCTAGTTTTTATTTAATCTTCAATTTATTATGAAAATTTAAATTTAAGTTGTTTAAATATTTGTACTGAGCAGGGTTTATTTTTTACATAGGAACTGGCCATGCTGATTAGCTTAATTACTTATTTACAATAAGTTTTGATTACGAGGAATTGGAAAGTAATTCTACAGATCTAACGACAATAAACAGAATGGTTACATTATGGACCAACTTTGGGTTACATTATGAACCAACTTTGCTAAGTCAAAGTAAGTACAATAATCATCAATTTATCTCGAAATCTTCATTAATAGCTCTCAAGCGAAAAACATTATATTTCCAGATAATGAACGATTACTATCACAACTTAATGTGACATCCACTTCATTAAACATTTACTCTTCTAGAACCATCTTTTCACAAATCCAACAAAATAATGTATCAATTTATATCAACACACAGTGATGTAATTACATTTCTGCTTTAAAATGCCATCCTTGTATTGTATACTTGACAGCACAACAGTTCTTTCTATTCGAAGATGATAGCTCACGATATCAATTGATCACTCGTATGTATCTGACGATTCCAAACGTCCATTACAGACTCAGACTTAAAATAATATGAGTGAAGAATGGCCCTGAGAACGGGGTGAAGCCTGGATAGCTCAGTCGTAGAGCATTGGTGGACTAAGCCAAAAGCCCAGGGTTCAATTCCCATGTCCAGGTATAATTTTTCATCTAATTCAAATTAGTTCAAATACAATATGATGTTGACAGAGACTTGGGTGAAGGCCTGGACCTCACCTTGGGCCCTATTGAGGAGTATAAACAAAGATATTTGGACATATATACTGATCTGAGTATCCAGAACTTTATGGAGCTATATCCAGATAGAAGGGCATTCTGGGGCACTCTGTATAGCACGGTAGACAACTGATTGACTGAGGGATAGTACTTTAATAAAATATTAATACAGCTTTTTTCAAACTCTAGAACATTACAAGATACAGAATAACACATTTATAATTGGATTGCATTCAATAAATAAAGTCCTGCTTTGTATATATGTGGGTTTGTGTAGTTCATTGAAGTATGATAGATAATTATTCATTAACAACTTCTTACCTTGCTCCATATTTGAAACAAAAATGTTTTAATGTGATTGTTAAAATGTTTGATTGTTGTAGATACTATAATATACTTTTGCTAATTATTTTTATGAATGCTATTAATCTTTTGTTATTCGTAATAGATACCCTAAAAGCCATCCTTTCCCTTGACACACACACACATATATTGAAACTTGTCTATGTTTCTTATCTACTTCTCTGAACTTCCTTCTATGTTTCTTATGTACTTCTCTGAACTTCCTTCTGTGGCTTCTTTTCTAAGTTCACTCGAAGTTTACTTGAAATTATTATTTATGATGAATGTAACTCTAGAGGTATTAAAAACCAGAGATAGTTTTTCATAGTATTTATTTTAATGTAGATGTTTTAAATTGTTTAATAACATTTTAAAACTGAATTGTCCAAAAGTGAATAACAGGACATCTTGAATTAAGAGCCCAACTGTTTAAAGATCAGTTGTGCAAAAGAGAATAACAGGACATCGTGAATTAAGAGCCCAACTGTTTAAAGATCAGTTGTGCAAAAGTGAATAACAGGACATCTTGAAGTAGAGCAAAACTGTTTAAAGCTCAGTTGTGCAAAGTGAATAACAGGACATCGTGAATTAAGAGCCCAACTGTTTAAAGCTCAGGTGTGCAAAAGTGAATAACAGGACATCTTGAATTAAGAGCCCAACTGTTTAAAGCTCAGTTGTGCAAAAGTTAATAACAGGACATCGTGAATTAAGAGCCCAACTGTTTAAAGCTCAGGTGTGCAAAAGTGAATAACAGGTCATCTTGAATTAAGAGCACAACTGTTTAAAGCTCAGTTGTGCAAAAGTGAATAACAGGACATCTTGAGTTAAGAGCACAACTGTTTAAAGCTCAGTTGTGCAAAAGTGAATAACAGGACATCTTGAATTAGAGCCCAACTGTTTAAATCTCAGTTGTGCAAAAGTGAATAACAGGACATCTTTGAAGTAGAGCAAAACTGTTTAAAGCTCAGTTGTGCAAAGTGAATAACAGGACATCGTGAATTAAGAGCCCAACTGTTTAAAGCTCAGTTGTGCAAAAGTGAATAACAGGACATCTTGAATTAGAGCACAACTGTTTAAAGCTCAGTTGTGCAAAAGTGAATACTAGCGGATGGTTGATCCGAGTTAAACTGACTGAACTGACAGAACTGAGTTAATTGACTTGGTTGAACTTGACTGGATTTAACTGACGTCCCGCCCGCGTAGAAGCCAGAGAGCAAGACTGCGTGCGTGACCTGCCCTCTAGCGCCACACACGGCAGGTCCAGAGTTCAACAGCGCGGGTGTTACGTAAGAGTGTGACGTCACACTCTACAACATATATACATACATACATACATACATACATACATACATACATACATACATACATACATACATACATGTGTATATATATATATAATGTAAAGAGCGCTCTCCCATATTTCATGCACACACAAAAAAAAAACACGTGCAGCAAATTGATAACTTCACACGTATTTGCTTTCTCCCTTCCCCTTGAATTTCAAATTTTTCCCATAAAGCATGTTGTATGTATGCTCGTATATTCTAATTTAAATTACATTGTATACGGACATAATTGTGTTACCTTAGGAGATTAATGTCCATACCTTCAGTTCCCTCGACGAAAGTAGATAGCCAAACTTTTTTCTCCGTTATGAATAAACCTTTGGAGAACCTAGAAAAACATTTCCCATTATACAAACATTGAATTAAAGTCACTAATGTCAAGCCTTGTAGAAATAATTTTTATTTGTTTCATAAATCTATATTTAATTAATAATTATCAATATATTCTAATACTACCTTAAGGTGAGAATATAGAGCACACGAGTTGGCCAGTGTGTTTGCAGTTTTTATGGCAAAATATATTTTTTTTCTGAAAAAATAAATAGCGTATTGCATCAGTAGAAACATAAAATAAGCTCTTCGGTGATTAAATTAAACCCCTTAAATTTTCTGTTTTTATATTTACATTTAATATCCACAGGCTAAAACAAACTTACTACATTAAAACAAATTGAAAAATTAAAGTTATTCTAAAAGCAATTATTGACTAAAGCCATTATTTGCAACCAAATGGGATTTTAGTCTTGGAGTCCATTTATTGGAAAACGGATGTAAATGAACATTTCAAATGCTGCTCATTCTTCAACAGTTATTTTTATATTATAACCATGATAAAACAATATATACCAGACTAAGCAGAAAGCATTACCGATTAATAATAATGTTCTGCAATAAGTTATTTCCGTCACCTTGCTAATAATTGTCTATCATTTCCACGTTATGATAAAAGCCAGGCTGCATCTTGCAGAGATTAATGAATATGACTTTGTTCAAGGATTTGTACGTCATCATAGATAAATATTACTATTATATCCCATGTAATAAACATTTTTAATTCTAAGTTTAAGGATAGCTGAAAAAAAATCGAAATATTCAAAACTCGAGCTAACCATTTTTATTAGTAGCTAGGCAGCCGGTGCACAATAAATCATTAACCTCAAAATATTATACATATAAACACACACACATCGCTTAAATACATGAAAACACAAGAAAAATTAAACACAAAATATTTTTAATTCTTGGAAAAATTAACGTACGAATGTTGTAAAGTTAAAACAGTTTTTGCATGAAATGACATTACGGTGAAAAAAATTAATGATTTTCCTTTGTTGTAGTTTGCTTATTTTGAAGTAACCCGCCTCGGTGGCTTGGTTGGCTACCGCGCTTGTCGTGTTGAGCGTGACTGCTGAGGACGGGGAGATAGAGGTTCGAATCTCGGTCGGGTGAACTGGGGGGGGTTCCTAAATGGTTTTCCACTCTCCATCCACGCAAATGCGGGTTCACTTCCTCTAATTCAACCTTCCCAATTCCTAAATCCATTAACGTATTTAGTACTTAAAGCGTATAACCCGAACGGGTAGTGAGACGTGGTGCTAAATATTATTATTATTTTGAAGTACTTAACATAATCAAGTTCAATGAATGCATTAAAAATATTGTCTTTCACATTTCACGTCTGGTTGGAATTCAGTGACTCTTCTCTGGATTTTCATAATCCTGTGTGCTTTCTCATTTACTCTGCTTCATTAACTAACTTTGGTTGACATTCTTGGTATATGGGGGGATTTAATAAAGATATTTTTCGAAATAATTAACAATATAATGTATAGGCTTCGAAATATTCAAATATTTCCTTCTAAAATTCTAATTAATTTTTTTTTAGCATTGATGTAAATAATAAATTCATGGTTAATCATAGTGAGTTCGAACTGTACAATTTTTTGAACTAACCAAATTCGAATTAAACAATGTTGAACTATCCAGATGCTACTGTATAAACTTTTGGAGTTTGCAAATAAAATGCCAATATTTACTACTTTATGGATGCAAAGTGTGGCCTCTCACTTTATACTGAGAGAATGGATTGAAATATCTTTGAGAACAAAGTACTGAGAAATATAATTATATGGACGGAAAAGGGATGAACACCCGCCTCAGTGGCCGAATGGTCTAAGGCGGTGGTTCTCAAACTATGGTTTGTGGACCACTGGTGGACCGCAGCACTTATTGGTCATAGAGAAACCAATAATTTTATGGGAAATAGCTAAATTGTAAAACATTTGCAGGCCTAGTCCTCTAAATTCAATAATAATTTGCACCACAAGTTCTATTACCTGTGAAATGTGCCTAAGAAATAAAATTCTATTAAAAACGCGTTCATTATTGCTTGATATAAATAAAAACATGACGTCAGCTCGCAAGCGAGCCATACCAACCAAGTGGCTGCCACATGGTGTCAAAGATAGTGCCAACATTAACGGATAGAATGTGTCATGTAGTCAGCACAATGGATCCTCCAGTCGTTAGTCTGATTTCCAAACCGGAGCTACTACGTCTTTATTCAAATACCTCCTCCATTGTCCTCACAAGGCAGAGCTGACCGCGGTCTAGACCAACTGCGTCACAAAAAAACCTGGAAGCACAAGGGATCAAACCCGGGACCTGTGGATCAATAACCTAGAACTACCACCACTATACCACAGAGGTGGCCTTACTGCTTGATAATACATACATTAATATAATGTCCGGCTTCGGCGAGGGCGCAGATAGGTAATATATTAAGGTGGGTGGTCCGCCATTGAAGAAAGATTGAGAGCCACTGCTCAAAGGTGTCACTCTCGTGTTAGACTGGCCTGCTGATGACTGGGAGATCGGGGTTCGAATCCCAGTCAGGTCTACCGAGAGTGGTTTTTCTTAAATGGTTTCTCACTCACCTTCCACGCAAATGCGGGTATATTACCTTTAAAACGCTTCCTTTCCCATCCATACCCTATTAGAGTAATTATCATTAAAGCATACAACCTGAACTGGTATTAAAAGGTGGTTATAAAAAAACAGGTAATAACGTGCAGGAAAATAGAAAAAAATACATAATGAAGAACTCCATGGTTTGTATACATCTTCCTACATATTAATGACAATCAAGGCACGTGGGTTGGTGTGAGATGGCCATCTGACGCGTATGGGGGATGGCAAGCGTGTACACAACATTTTAGTTGGAGAACCTGAAGACACAAAGCCCTTGGTAAGCTGAGACGTTGATGGGAGGTTAACGTTAACATGTATTTAAAGGTGGTTGGGAGTGTCAAGTTAGGGATTAGATGAAGGTGTATTTATTAATTATAATAAAGGTATCATGCCCCAATACTTATTAATCTTAAGGATTCTAAATGGTAGAGTACTGAGAGGCTTTGCAGACGTTTAGAAATCCCGCATTATTTAAGAAGTTTTTGCTATTTTTAAATATTGTTTTCAACAAATAATACTTTTACTTAATAATAATACCTAACACCACGTCTTACTACCCGTTTGGGCTATACGCTTAAGTATTAATTATGCAAATGGGTTAGGAATGGGGAGGATTTAATATAGAGGAAGTGAACCTGCATCTGCTTGGAGGAAAAGTGGAAAATCATTTAGGATCGCCCCGTCCTCGTCATTCTAACTCAACACGAAATTAGTGCGCTAGTCGAAAATTTTCAACAGATTTATGATTAGTTAAAAAGTTTAAATACTGAGCTTAAACTGTTTAAAAAAAGAACTACGCTTTACGTGATAATTTGTACTTCTGTGAATAAATCGAAAAAATATAAACCGAGATTTAGGCTTCCTCTATCAAATAAAGTCATGTTTTGATTGGATCACAACAGAACATTTTAAGGTAATGTGGGGTTGTTTCATAAGGTTGTATATAAGCTATCACACATTTTTCACACTCTAAACTTAAAATTTAAACTTTTTAGATAGTTTGAAATTTCCCCTACATTTTAGGTAAACAATATTAACAAATATCAAACCACTTAATAAATAGTCTGGGATTTCCAAACGTCTGTAACGTTTCGTTGTACTCTTCCATGTAGCACCTTTAACAGGCTGCCATCTTGTACCGTATGACCACCTGTGCTGCTCCGGACATTTATTGAGTTTAACTCATTCTCTGGTGAAAAACTTCCTCCCCACAACCACTGGTGTAAAGAGCACACAACCGAGCAGTAAACAACACGATTTCGACGAGGCGTGACGACATTATAATTAAGTTCATTCTGCGTTTTATAACGAATCTATTTTATTCCTTCGTCCCAGAGGGGAAGGGGGTGGGGGGAATGGAGCAAATTAGTCGATGATTACTAAAAGAGTTGATGAGACAATTTAAAAGAGCCTACCTAACACATATTTATATAATTATTAATTTGTACACGAAGCACTCTCTTCCTTCTGACTGGCTCATTAATCACAATCATAAATATTATTACATAGCGGTGATAGGACATCAGGCCTGGGTCTTGAGATATATAGTTGGATCGCCATTGGATGAGTATTTTGAAGAATATAGGAAATAATTTTAGAATGGCAATGCAAACAATAGGTCACCACATATAACCTCATCATAATCATAATCATCATCATCATAAATTGCTTCCAGCCAGTTTAGTAAATTTCCTACATCTTCTTCTATACTTCCACTAGTTTCCCTCTTAAAATCACTTCCATTCGTCTTCTCTCACTTGCACACTCCCTATTATCTGCTCCTCCCATGCTTTATTGGCCTCCTTATGTTCTTTTTCCTGCATACTTCATTTACATCATTATCTTTGGCATCCTTGCTTTATTCATCCTCATTACATGCCCATACCATCTCAGTCTTGCATCCTCTACTATCTCATGTATTCCAACATCCTCATTAAATGCCCATATCATGTCAGCCTTTCTTCCTCTACTATCTCGTGTATTCCCTGTACTACTTTTCCCCGGATAACTTCATTTTTATTCCTGTTTCTCCTCCTGACAGCTAACATGCTCCTTACAAACTTCATTCCCATGGCCTCCACTTTCCTATTCTCTCTTACATGTAATGTCCATGTATCCGCAGCATATGTGATAATAGGTACAAAGTACGCCCTGTACAACACTTCCTTACACTTCAAGGAGACTTCTCTTCTACACAGGAAGTCTCTTACACATCTATAGAACAACTCTCCCTGCTGTCCTCTTCTCATTGAATCCTCTCTACTCCACAAACTCAATATTTTACTTTACATCCACTACTGTTTCCAGCCTGTGTCCTGCGTCGATTTTTTTTCTATTCAAGCCATATATTTCCACTACTAACTGGCTATGCCTGTTGTGTAAACACTGAATAAATAAATAAATAAAAATCCATAATAACGGAAAGCTCAATTACAAATTATTTTAGTGACAAACACAGTCGAGAAATTAATGTTATTACTCAGTCAGTAAGTTTTTGAAAGTTCGCCTGCTGGAATGTAAAACTCAAAATAAACAAACAACAGTTTTACCGATAGCTCTCTATGGGTGTGATACTGTCTCTTAGCTTACATGTTGAGAAGAAATTTAGGGTGTTCGAAAACAAAGCCCAAAAAGGGATGAAAATACTGAAGATGGGAGGAGGATGGATAATGATGAGATATATATCATGTAATCATCACCAGACATTGTTAGGGCTTACAGATTACGATGGGCAGGACATGCAGCGCAAATGGGAGGTTCGAAAACCGTGTTAAGGATGTTGAGTGTCAACCCCGCAGATGAGAGGATATCTATAATATTCTAATGTAGAGCTGAAATAAATAGGGTGTAATGAGTTGGATTGGTTAGGGATAGGTGTGATGAGTTGGACTGGATATAACTTGCTCAAGATAGGGATTGGTGGACTGAACTGGATAGGGATAGGTGGACTGGATATAACTTGCTCAAGATAGGGATAGTTGGTGTACTTTTGTAAGTGTAGCAATGAACTTATGTTCCTTATTCCATAGAGTAAGTAAACGGAGTATACAGACCAATTTTCAAGGGAAGGGCTTTTTAGAAAAAACAAACATATATTTTGTGGTCAAACTTGATAACATTTTGCTATATTAATTTGTGTTGTTATATAGGTATTATTAATAATCTATATATCAAAAGTGACAGCTATAGCTCACATGACTTGACGTATAAATAAATAAAAGTATATATATAATAGCCTTTTTAACTGTAAGATGAGACTATTCCTATTAAAACTGCTGGAATGAATTAACACTTTGGCCCTTTAGAGTTATTGTCATGAAAATAGGAGTATTTGTGTCGTTATTTAAGTTACACTAATGGGGCAAGGGTGATAAAGGTGTAGTTTAGATAAAATGTAGCCACATTTGTGTGAAGAGAAAGAACCCATTTAGTTAAAACCACCCTCAGTACATCCAACCTGGATTTGAATCTCTATCTCCTCATGACCAGCAATCAAGCCCAACATCTAGTGACGCGTTAGACCATGTGACAACCGATGTGAGTTTTAAGTTGTAAATAATAATGTAATGAGCACATCACTAAAATAAACTTATATGATATAGTATCACACTCAAGTTTTCCCAAGAGGCGGAGTTTTCAAAAGAAATGCATTAAATGTATCCTGTATTGTGTATAAACATACATTATTTTTAAAAAACACCTAAATTCAGTCAATAGGGATCGAACATTAGATATGCATATCAAAGATAATAATACTTACTAAGAATTTATTTGATTGAATAGAGATAAAACAAAACATCATCTGTTGTTTAATGAGTATATCCTATTAAAATATTATTTTACAAGACATAAATTTATATTTAATTACGTTATTTGGATAATAATTATTTCTCTCCAAACTTTTCCCCCCTCTTGTTACCAACTAAATCAACCAAGGAAATGAAGTTTACTTGTTTGTCAAACGATATTATTTATCTTGTTCATTAAGTTTGCTCGACCTCATTCTCGAGAATTTGATTCTTTTTTTTATTATTTGTTTGTCGAAAAGAGGAAACTCTATTTGAATAACAAATGTTTTTGTTTGAGTAAATCAGTGATAACAAAACTTTTATTTTATTTTTAGTTAAAAGCAAAACGCCCATTTTCCTTTGAAAGTATAACAAGCATTTCTATAACAATCTGGGGCAATATAATTGGGATGTTAGAATGCTCGGTGGAAAAGTGTCCTAGGTCAATAAAATAATGAATTGAATTTTCTAAATTGTCCCAAGTTTCCTACCAGAGAAAAAATAAATTATTAATTACATCAAAGTTTAATAAAAATGATCAAATTAGGATAACCAGACCCATAACGGCGGACATGCAGGCAAATGTGTACATCAAGTTTTAATCTATATCATCTCTAACAAGGTGGTCTGAGGTCGAGTCCCGGTCGATTTTGTTTATCCTTCCCTAAATTGTTTCCCATGAAATTGTGGATATATTTCTTTTAAATTACACCTTACTCATTCTTACCCCTATTAAAGAAAATTAAATTTGGTTAGCCCAGGACACGATGAATAAGAAGAATTTCTTCTAAATTGATTTTTTTAAATAGCAGGTTTGGGTGAGTGGTCAGCGTTCCTAGATAGTTCACCACCCACGAAACTGAGAAGAGTTTTTTAATTATCTTCTCCATAATTTTATCTGTTAGGAAACTGATGTGGTTTATTTTAATACACTTTCCTGATCCTGTTGCCTTAGAATAGGTAACTTGTCACTATTAGCCAATGTTGGTACTAGAAAGTACATTTTAAAAAAATGCAATAGAGAAAAGATTTGGTGGAAGAAGTAGCAATTATTATTTTCATTGATGTTTTAACTGTCCGTTTTGTACTGAAACAATTTTTAAAACACTAGAATAAAAATTTAATTTTTTTTATTTTAACACTTTAAAATAATAATATATATATATTTTTTTTAACACTTTCAAATTAAAACTAATATAATTTCAAGCTGAAAACAACAAAGTTTTATCTATAAACAAAATTAAAATGGGGGCGGGGGGGGGGG
>CABFVZ010001770.1:126269-138368 GCA_902151445.1 Timema monikensis | reverse complement strand
TCCCCTTTATTTTTTTACCCACCTACTTTAATTAGCTCTCGCCTTTCCCTACTTTTACTTTATTTCATTCACCCTAATTTTCTTTATTTCTCTCCCTTCCATCTTCTTCACCACACACACATCGTCCAGCACTAAACTGCCCCTCCCTCTGCTTCCAGATATACTCTCCCGCCTTGTAGGGTGGATATTACTCCATCAATCTCTCCTCTACTTTGTCCGTCTCCCTCACTGCCTGGTACGTTGTTTTACACCTCTTAATCTCGTGCAGACCCGCATCTCTTACAAGACCATCAAGTAGAAAATAAAAATAAATAACCCCTTTTTAGTTATGTATACTCAGTTTTAATAAACTATCACATATATTGGGTATATTCGGTAGAAAAGGTGCTAACTAACAGTTTTCAGAAGATTCGTTATTACAAACATTGGCTAAAAGTGACAAATGTGAGCCATTTTTGTAAATAATTATTATTTACTTACTAATGCTATATTAATAATAAAAAGTGTTATCAAATACTTATTATAATACTTCCTTAAGGATAACTCTATAATTGGCATTTTCATAACTAATTGAAAGAATAAACTATATTAATACAACTATTATGTTTTTTGTTTAGCAGTTGTGGCCACAAGCGATATGATAGTACATAGATGGGGGTGACCTGGTGTTCTAGGGGTAAGGTGTCAGACTTCTATGCTGGCGGCCGGGGTTCAATCCTCAGTCCTGGCACAGATTTATCTGATTACCAAACCCTTCCTTCACCTCTGACAAGACGTGTATTAATATCAACTTGTGAACGTGTAGAATGCCAGGCCTCCACCGTGGTTCGGATCCCACGTTAAACTGTAGGTCCTTCATTTAATTTCACAATCACCCTACCATTACACATTAGCGTAAGTGCGTATAACCCGAACGGGTAGTAAGACACGGTGCTAATAATAATAAAAACCACCATAAATTACAAAATAAATAAATGTGGTTTTTATAACCTTGAGAAAAGGGCATACAAATTATTAGTTTCAAGATCAAACTTTTTGTGTGTGTAAATAACGCATGAGTGCAACATAACACGTTTTGTATGACGTCATAAACTGCTCTTGTTTCGGCTAGTTCACCTTCTCAATTTTTTTTAAGAGAACACAGCATTTTAGAATCCCTCATTTGGAAAGAATTTTAAGTGAACCACACAAGCCACTTATTCAAAAAATAGAACATCCAAACGGTTATTTTTATAAGTTTGTATTTCAATAATGTACTAATGGTTAAAATAAAATAAATCGTATGGTACACTGTACATATTTTCTCTCTCTTAGATCTTAAAATGGCGACATTTAATAAAAACTCGTAAGATTTGTGAACCATTCCACCAAAAGTATAAATGATATAATATGCATTGATACAGAAACATAGAGAAAAGCACTGTTCACCAAAGAGTACCTAAACTAGTTTGATTACAAATATATTACAGATAAATACTTTTCTCTATCAATAGTACTACAACTTTAAAATGTCAAGTTATCTCGTATAGAAAATATTTACAGAGATATGATCAAAATTGGAAACTTTCTTTTATGTAGAATACCCTTAATTTTAGGGTTGGATATATAGTTCCCAAAATACCATTATTATTATATTATTCTTTCTAGTAGTTGAGAAAATTTAAATCAAAGTCGTGAGGCCCATTATACGAGAAAAACTGCCTATTTTAGGTATTGGTTAAGATATTAAGATATTTGGTTGAGAAAAAAATGAATACCAAAAGAAAGGAAGTTACATTCGTAAATCTGACAAAATTACATCTGGATGCGGGAATCGAACTTGGGACCCTTCGCTTAGCGTGTTATCGCTTTACTACTGAGCTACCAAAATTGGCCCCATGATTAGGGTCATTCTTTAGTCTCATTTAAAGGCAGGGTATGTGTTGGGAGTATGGGAATCATTGATACCAGAGCCACAGGTTTGATTCCAGCGTCCAGGGGTCAATTTTTAAATTTACGAATATAATACGTGTTGTGGTTACATCCGTGACCTAAAATTACCATCTTCCAAACTTCGATCTCCACGTACAATCAAATTTGTACACGCGTTAGATTTATTCATAAAAGAAAGTTGGCTGAAATGTTTAGTCGCTGAAGGAGAAAAAACTGTTAAAATTAATTTTACAAACATGGTTGCTGATAAAATGTCTACCCTAAACAGTATTAAAAATATCACTTACAATATTTGATAAAGCACTCTAAGCGAAGTCATCACAAGGACACAATACACCCATAATGAAATCTTTTCTTTGAAGTCACCGCTTTCAACATTTTTAAGCGAAACTATATTTTACCTTCCTTATTACTTTTTTTTTTGTTCACCTACATACATCCAATATGAAGTTCAATAATTGTTCTCAAGACATCCCGCAGCTCGTTTTTTTTAAGGTGAAAATCTTCATGAAATGTTACTTAAAAAGAATGTCACAAGCCTTCCTCTATTTTAAAATTCTTCCTCTCCTTACCCCCATTTTTTTGGACCTTTCCTTAATGTTGTGAGAACAATGGGCTCTTGAGATCAAAAGAAAATCAACCTGGGCTGTTTCCGTAAAATAGAGTTTGCGGTTGCTATGGTCGCTTTCTCGAACAAACTCTTGCTTCTTTTTTATAAACGGACGCAAGAGAAAAAAATAGTAATATTAGCACTAAAGAAATTCTTTAGACTCATTTCTACACTGGATATCATCTCTGAAGGAACTGCATGACTCTATTGGGAAACAGCGTTGATATTATCTTGTTTTCGTTTAGTCAATCTTATCCTAAGTATAAGACAAATTATTGCGCAACGCTAGTTAGTCGATGTTGCCATAAGCTTGTTCTTACCCCAGGACACCAGCTTCCCACATAACAGAACTTGAGGAGATTTGACAACAGTTAACCAAGAAAGAGCGAAGATAAATTATTATTATTATTATTATTATTATTATTATTATTATTAGCACCGCGTCTTACTACCCGTTCGGGCTATACGCACTTACGCTAATGTGTAATGGTAGGGTTATTGAGAGATGAAATGGAGGACATACAGTTTAATGTGGAATCCGAACCACGGTAGAGGCCTGGCATTTCACACACTCACAAGGTATGATTAATACACGTCTTGTCAGAGGTGAAAGAAGGGTTTGGCAATCAGATAAATCTGTGCCAGGACCGAGGATTGAGCCCCGGACCCCCAGCATAGAAGTCTGACACCTTAGTGAGTTTAGTAACTGGTCTTGTCTGTCAGAGAACTGTGAGACTTTCACAGACGTCTAGAAATCTCACGTTATTTAATATAAAGTAATTTATGGTTAAGACTTAAAAACTTAAGATTAGCAATATAAAGTGAAAGGATATAATACACTTATGGTCTAATAATGGTTTTTGATGTTGTTATTGATACATTTTTAAACTTAGTATGACATATGTATGCTTGTTGAAAGACAGTTAAACAGGTTTTTGAACATTAAAGTTTATCAATTTTAACCTTTTAATAATTTTTAACATTCATTAACTCATCAGTTTATTATATATCCTTTCACTTTATATTGCTAATCTTAAGTTTTTATCTAAGTCTTAACTATAATCATTACTGTTCCTTGCTTTATTATTATTTATAATGTTTTCTAAAACGATAAAGTAATTTGCTATTTGAAAATTTTGTTAGCACCAAAATAGAGGTGAAAGATAACATGTCCCTAAGGGATTGAAAACCTTACGTTTTACTTTATATATGTAGTTTTAAAAAAATCACGAAAAGGTGTAATTATCTCATTTTCAACGACATTTCCTGAGTAATGTCGCAGTTATTAGAACAAAGTAAGTGGTTACAAAAATAGATCTAGCCTTCCCCAAACAAATAAAAAAAATTTAATAGAGTCACAAAAGAACATACTGAGATAATTGGGAGTTTTCTTAAAAATGATTTTGAAGCTTCAGAATCGCCATTCCTGTAGAAATAGAGCAGTGTGGAGATGGGTTTCTTTTTTTTTAATAGAAAAGTGGGTGGCGGCCTTAATAGTCCTTCTTACAGTCGATTAATTGGGATATTATATTAAAGATTACTCTTTAACCAGAATAACCCAATTGACAAAAATTCCAGGCATGTTTCAAAGCACATCATATTGTTAAATTAAGTTCAAAATCAGTTTATTTCAAACAAAAACGTTACCATTGTTAAATTATTCTCATGTACCCCTAATAAATACGCCACGTTCCCCAGTGGGTTTGTGTACCCAAGGTTTAAAACCACTTATCTAGAATAGACCCCCACCCAAATCGGTCATGTAGGCTAATACCTAAGGCGTCACTCTCGCAATAGACTGGGACATCCGATGACGGATATCTAGGGGTTCTATTCTTAGACGGGTGTACTGAGGACGGGTTTTCTACTCTCCCTCCACGCAAATGTTGGTACGCTTTATCTAAATTCAACCTTACTTATCCCTAGTACATTGTTGTAATTAGCACCTAGGCCTGTACGGGTAGTAGGCCTACACTGTGCTAACAAATCACGTTCCTAACTGAAGAATGTCTCAATTTCCGTAAATTAATCTGAGCCCAGAGCTGAGAATTGATTCAAAAAAGATCTAGTATGTACTCGGTCCCGGCACAGATTTATCAGATTACCAAACCCTTCCTTCACCTCTGACAAGACATCTTGTGAATGTGGGGAATGCCAGGCCTCCACCGTGGTTCGGATTCCACGTAAACTGTAGGTCCTCCATTTCATCTCACAATCACCCTAACATTACACATTAGCGTAAGTGCGTATAACCAGAACGGGTAGTAAGACGCGGTGCTAGTAATAATAATAATAATAATAATCTAGTATGTAAAAAAACTTTTTTTGAAATCGGATGATGAAGAAATAATAGTAACAGCAGATTGTTAAAAAAAAAATTAAATAACTTTACTGGATTCATGCTTCAAATATCTGTTGTGAATCCCATCTTCTAAACTCATTCTTACTCTGTATTAAGGAAAAGGTTAATCAGGGATTGGATAAGGGATCTTCGTGAACTCGCACGGGTTTATGGGTAATTGGATGCGTGCCTTTGATAACGAGGAAACTTTCACAAGCCACCGATACATACGCTTCCTGAGCAAACATTTTATTGAATGAAGGTCACAGGGTGGTTGGTGCGCTTCCCCTTTATTTCATGTTCACCGAGCGAAGGCGGAGGTCTATCTGGTCTGTGATTAGAGTAACAGTGGTCTATGTGACAGTGTAATTGGCTAGTTTGGTGCACTTCCTCACCTATTCTATGTTCGCTGAATGAAGGCGAAGTTTTATTATTATACTTTTTTTTAATTCAAAGTCGTTACTGTGCCATCAAATATATTTTAACTTTGAAACTGTTAACACGGGATTTATTAACGCCTTAAGGTGAGCATTAAGAGGGTTCTGTGCTGGAGGCACGGGGTTCAATCCTTGGTCCCAGCACAGATTTATCTTATTGCCAAACCCTTCCTTCACCTCTGACAAGTCGTGTATTAATCACAACTTGTGAATGTAGGGAATGCCGGGCCCCAATCGTGGTTCGGATCCCACGTTCAACTTTAGGTCCTCCATTTCATCTCACAATCACCCTAACATTACACATTAGCGTAGGTGAGTATAATCCGAACAGGTAGTAGGACGTGGTGCTAATAATAATAACTAAGAAGGTAGTTAAGGGGAAATTAGATAATATCTAAAAAGGGAGACAAACTCTCATTTAAAGTGACGAGAGGGAACTAAAAGTGCATCCAGCCAGGATTCAAACGATTGGAATTCCAATCCTACAGGTAAGAACTAACCACGTGGGTCCGGAGTTACAGTCTAATTTTGACTGGAATAAACTTAAAAAAAAACACTTTTATTTTCAGCCAAAATCGATGACATTTTACTATATTATTAGTGTTTTATATGTATTTATAATAATCCGGGCCTGAATTTTAATGACGTGTCATATTTTTATTGTTTCGTCCCATACAGTTCTCATAAATACATACACTCTGTTTATGATCCCCATGGTGCAGAAATATATAATTTATAGGTCGTTTTTTGTCATTTTGGAATTTTATGTCACACTTTCTTGGTTTTCATCATTTTTTTGGGTCTTTTTTTTAAACATATTGGAGTAATTTTATGGCATTTATATTTAACAAGAGTATTTTTAAATCACATAAGATATTTTATAATTCATTAATACTCAAACAAAATTCTACCCACCACAAAGTTGTCTGGATGAGAAGATAGTGCAGACCATGAACTTTGTATCCTCTTTGCTTGTTTGGTTGTAAAATACACATTCCTGGTGAGACTGTAACTAAGCTAGAGAGGGTTGCGTTGGGAGGGGGTAGTTTACTTTTGAAGAAGGTTTTTTTTTAATAAATGTTATAATTTTAGCAGAATGTAGGCCTAAGAGCTTATTTGTTAAAGGCATTTAATTAAATATGTATTTTTCACATTTGCTAAGCGCGTGTTTTAATTAGCAGTGTGCATTTTTCCATTTTTTGTTCATATTTTAGGATAAATGTTTGGAAAATTGTAAGTCTATTTTTTTAGATATTTTTGATCATCTTTAGGCCATAAAAATCCGGCCCCTGATTAGTATCTATCAAAAGGGACAGTTACAGATCACGCGACTTGACGTATGAATATTGTGGAGGTAAATATAGTAACTCTTCTAGCTGTCAGATAAGGCCTGTCATAGTAAAATTGGATTTGATGTTTCTAAAACATTATTTTGAACATTCTTAAACCAGGTTATTGAATCAATATAAAAGCGTGTTCGATAAAAGTTCAAACATTGAACCGTATTGAAAGATTTTTTATTCGTTCTACAAGTAGTTTGATAAACATTGACATTTTATTTCAGTAAAGAATATTTTAATATTTGAGCAATTCTCAATTAGAAATGTAAATGCCAAATTTTAATTTGTTCCATAGATAAACATGGTAGAAAAACAAACTTTAAAATCAAAATAGAATAGCCTAGTGCAAGACAATATTTTACTTAGTAGTGCACTATTTTAGAATTTTAAACGTTTCTCTAAAAGCAAATTTGCAGATTCATAATTGAAATAAAATTTTGTTTTTTAAGTTAAAGAATGCAATAATTAATATCAACCCAATTAAAATTCACAGAAAACTAGAAGAAATAAAAAATACCATCACTTATCACCAACAACAAGTTTTTTTTTTAAACACAAACACACAAATAAATGCAAACAAAAGAGGGGAAAACACTTTTCATTTAACACGGCTTAGATATGTATGTAGATTTTTCTTTGCCCTTTGGAGGATGTATATTTTTTAATTAAGATCAGAAGCGTAGTTTTTGAGACAAAGCAAGCATCTGTGAAAGTTCATTGTAGCGGAAGTTAATTAGCCTAAGGGAGGAAACAAGGGGTTGGAAGGTAGGGGAGGAGGAGAGGGCAGGGGAAGGCTTTGTTCCAATGCAAAGCAGCAAATATAGGCCTCCCACTGCCCCGCTCACATTTGCAGTAATTTTGCTACCCCTCACCATTAACCTCCTCTGTGGAACCCAAGGTGTAGAGATTACTCCAGGTTGAGTCATGGTAGGTAACGCACGCGCTGTTACGTCCCTCTGTGACATTATGAGATTGGTAAAATGAAGTTAACTTAACGAGTACGTAACGTAAATACAACTTAAACTCTAAGAGGGCTAGAAGCAAATTAAATCTTTGCTTGGATAAAATAAAATACGTAAAAAACCAGCCTAACACTATTCCGTACACCTTGAGATGTGACAAAAAAACTTACAAACGAGATCTACATAGGTGCATCGTAAAAAAATAATTGTAATCTATCCCAAGGTAAATCTGGTACTGGAGCAGTAATTACAGTGTACAAAATGTAGCTGTGTAGATGTTTGACGTCACAAAACTGATTTATATTTCATAAAAAAATTATTCAAACTATAATTACTAATTTTAATTTTTTAAATAAGTTGTTGAATTTTGTATTTCCCTACTGTTTTATTTTATTGGTACGTCTTACACTCATGACAGTGGTAAAACGGTAAGAAGTCCGGATGACAGTTGTACAAAAATAATAAAAATTACTTTTATCTAATTATACGTCGAGTCATGTAATCAACAGATGTCCCTTTTGATATAGTGCCAAAAAATGGTACGTATTTTATATCGAGTACTAGCGATACTTCTTTCCATACTAGATCCACAGTGGCAGAATTGGCCGCGTAGTTAATGTGACGTACTCTCCAATGAAAGTTAGAGTTTTATCACCAACCTGGTTGCGAAAGGGTTGAGTTCATTCTCCCCCCCTCCCCCCCCATAACCACTTACAGCTCCTCTTCCTTACCCATATTTTGGATAATATCTTATCTTTCTGTGAGAAAAAATGCTCCGCTAAATTAGAATTCATCTTCATACGGTTTCATTAAGTTTAAATTGTATGAATAGGAAGGCTATTTTTTTATTTTTTTATTAACACTGCGTCTTACTACCCTCTCGAGTTTTACATATTACGTATTAATTATGTTAATGTGTTAGGGATGAATAAAGTTAAATTTAGAGGAAGTGTACCCGAATTTGCGTGGAGGGTGGAAAACCATTTTAGGAAAACCACACTCAGTACACCTTACCAGGATTCAAACACCTATCTCCAAGCACGTCATCGGCAGGTTATTATATTGCGAGTGTGACGCCCTTAGACCATGGGGCCACCGAAGTGGGTCAAGGGAGGTTAATACAGTGTGAAATTCACATGCACAAGAATGTATAAAGAATGGAAAACTACTCTTGGGTTCATGAGAAAGTCGACTGTAGTGCACCCAATCAGGATTTGAACTAGAGCACCGAGCTTCCTGATAATTGTCATGCGTGCTAGTCAAACACGTTGGCATTGATAGCCTTTACATTAATTACAGTTATAGTTATAGTATTTTTTTTCTAGCACCACGTCTTACTACCCGTTCGGGTTATACGCTTATGTACTAATTACGCTGATAGTTTTAGGGATGAGGAAGATTATATTTAGGGGGCGTTTACGCGCATTTACGTAGCGGGAGAGTGGAGAATAATTTTGTAAAAACCACCCTCAATACATCCGACCGAGATTTGAATCCCGATCTCCCCATCATCGACTGTCTAGGCTACAGCGAGAGTAGCACGTTAGACCATGCCGCCACCGAAACTGGTCGCTAACAATTCTTCAGTAAAACGGCTACTGTTGAAATAACATGTGAATATGCTCAACCCCCGTGATATTTGTCGACTGATACACTACTGTTGAGTTCGTGTTTGCCAGTTCCCAGTTTGTGAGAATTATATCAAATATTTCTTATCCGAGAGTATCGATTTTACGAGCTGTAGTTGTGTCTGACATTGGGACTTGCTCAAAGGAAGAAATCACACTCGATTTAGTTTTTTATTTAGCACTTACTTCGTTTAGTACTGCTATGATACATTCATTTATCATTTCGTAATCACTAATTAATTAATTAATTAATTAATTGTCTTTATTTTGCAACATTTTGGCGAAGTTAAGGATAGTTTGCCTTGTGTTACACTTAACCAATTAAACTAAACACGCTTATATAAACAATAGTTAATATTATTGTTATTAGCACCGCGTCTTACTACCCGTTCGGGTTGTACGCACTTACGCTAATGTTGTAATGGTAGGGTGATTGTGAGATGAAATGGAGGACCTACAGTTTAACGTGGAATCCAAACCACGGTGGAGACCTGGCATTCCCCACTTTCACAAGATGTCTTGTCAGAGGTGAAGGAGGGGTTTGAAAATCAGATAAATCTGTGCCGGGACCGAGGATTGAACCCCGGACCCCAGCATAGAAGTCTGACACCTTACCCCTAGACCGCCAAATAGTTAATAACCAGGACATTCGTAAGGACGCCGTGGTATCTCTTTCCTGTGACAGGAGGCTGTCAAAGATTCAATATTTGAGATACACAACACCAAATCACTCAAGTTTGATTTTTCAAAAAAGAACGCACAAATTACAATGTCAGTTATAAGACTTACAAGCAAAGAACTTCGTTATCACTATAAAGAACGCACGAATAACAAGAGAGGCAAATATAAACTAGCGAGACGTCTGCTGCTGTACACAGCTGTATGGAGGTAGAAGTGATGCTGTGCACAGCTGTATGGAGGGTAGAAGTGGTGCTGTGCGCAGCTGTACGGAGGGTAGAAGTGGTGATGTGCGTAGCTGTACGGAGGGTAGAAGTGGTGCTGTGCACAGCTCTGTGAAGGGTAGAAGTGGTGCTGTGCGCAGCTGTACGGAGGGTAGAAGTGGTGATGTGCGTAGCTGTACAGAGGGTAGAAGTGGTGCAGTGCGCATCTGTACGGAGGGTAGAAGTGGTGCTGTGCGCAGCTGTATAAAGGGTAGAAGTGGTGCTGTGCACAGCTCTGTGAAGGGTAGAAGTGATGTGCGTTATTCCCAGTCACTTGCATTATTCAAGGCCAAAAGCAAAAATATGTTATATGACACTTCTCCAGAAATATCTTGACTTTCAATCCATAGGCCAATCTGTTGGGCTTGGTGGGCCGGATGTGGCCCATGGGTCACTAATTGAGTATCCCTGCTATAAGACGTCGCTCTCGCAATAGACTGGAATGCCGATTACGGGAAAATGTGGGTTACAATCCCGTTCGGGCGTACCGAGGATGATTTTACTAAATGTGTTTTCACTCTCTTTATCCACTCAAATGCGGGTACACTAACATTAAAATTCAATCTCGCTCATGCCTAACACATTAGCTCAATTAGTACATCTGAGCACAGCCCCAAAGGGTAGTGAGACGCATTGCTAAAAAAAAAGTAGGAAAAACACTCTCCATACACTAAACCAGTATTTGAACCCCAACCTCCCCATCACCGGAAAATCAAACAGACAGGGCTGACGCCTTTACCCCGTATTAGTGCTAGTGCATACGACTGGCACTCTTAGTTGGGGCTTTAAATGAAGGGAGGGGGCCGGAGGGAGATTATGATTGTCTACTTCGAGCGTCAACTGAAATGGGGCAGCCACTAGTACGAATTGCCCATCAACGCTCTCGTAATTACGCTTGCAAGTCCCGCGTAACGTTACGACAGAGGACAGAATGTAGAGGGTTACGCCGCAACGATAAATTGACCTAATTTAATTTCGAGGAAAATGGTTGAGGAGGGGGATTTGGGGGTGCTTTAACATTGCATCTATTTCGAGTATGACCACAAACAAAAATAAATCATTAAAAAGTTAATGGACGCAGTTTCTGGATAATTCCAGGTGAATCGGACGTAGGAGCACAAACTGGGATGATCAATCGAAAATAAACTCGGCTTATTTTAAAGCTATCTCATAAAAGTGGGGTTACATACACTTCAATTAAAAAGAGAAATAATAATAACATGTTCACATAAAATTGTAACTATATTAATTTGTTTAATTAATCTGAAAGGAGCTCATTAGGTTCCGAAATGTATTGACAGGAAACATCAAAGTGGACCATTTATTTTCAAATCTCCTGGTTGTGGAATTGTGTTGCAAAATTCTTTAAAGTATAGCTAAATTTCCCCTCTCATTTTATCCAACTCTCTCTAACTCTTTAGCCCTCACTCACTAAATCCTTCTAGCTCTCTTTATCTCACTCTCTAACTCTCCCTTAATCACTCTCGCTCAAACTCTCTACTTATAACTCACACTCGTTCATCAATTCTCTAACTATTTCATTCACTCTCTTAACTCTCTCATTTATTTTTCTTTGCCACAATTTTACTTTAGTTATTATATATTAGTTATATATAATTATGTTACAAACAATATATATGTATGAGTTATGTATATATATTATAATGGTAATATAATATATATACATACTAATTGTGGATTAAAATATATAAAATATGTGTACATCTAGAATAAAAACTTTACATACAATTAATATTATATGCTATATATATATATATATATATTCATATATGTTGTATAAATCAACACTTAGTAAATATAAACAATATATATATAAACAATATATATATATATATATATAAATAGGTAGAAGAGATCTGTAGTCATTCTATATTATATCTCTCTTCC
>CABFVZ010001770.1:112170-126227 GCA_902151445.1 Timema monikensis | reverse complement strand
ATATACACACACAATTATTATAGGTAGGCTTTACATAATTACCGCAGTACCAGAGGTCTATTAGAGTCAAGTTACATGTAAATTCTCACAAAAATGACCTCTTAGTGAACACTTTTATTTAAAAGAAAAAAGAGAGAAATAACAATAACCTAACAACTCCCCAAGCCCCTCTCTAAAAAATTTTTTTTTCCCACAACACTAGCAGTCATCTGAGGAGGGTGAGGGGGGGGGGGAGAACACAATCCCACTTATTGAAGGAATTTACCCATCTCTGTCCAAAAATACGAATTTAGATCTAAATATTATAAAAGATTAAGTTGCAAATTAAAATAAAGAAACTATATACTATAAATTACAATAATCTAAATAATAAAAAAGAATAAGTTGCAAATGAGTCCTAAGACATATTTAGAAAAATAAACAAATTATTAGAAACCTACATTTTAAATCCAAAATAGTTAGCAACCCCAACACCGTAAAAAAAATTGTAACATTGCCGTACAGCAAAGTCGACCGAGGAGGAGTTAACGAGAAAAAAAATCACAATTAGAAGCCTTTCCTTTTTATTAGAGAGGGAGAGAAGTTGGGAGGGAGGAGAAAGACGCATATAAAATAAGCAACTAATGAGAGAGCGGGGGAGTCTTCACGTCACGTTTTTGGAAAAGGAATCCAATAAAAAAAAACTACGAGATTTTGGTGGCCACAATCAATATGCGATTAGAAATAGTTGGGATTAGTTATAATAAAAATCCCTTTTGTCTACACATAGCAAATACATAACATACAAAAACAAAAGAGAAATCACAAATGAAAGTTTTCAGCTTTCACCACGAGATCACACCAATTTCCAGAAACAGCGTCTTAGTTATGTTAAATTAAGACCAAAAACTTGTAAATAAAAACACTATTCTTCTCATAAATATATAGTCAAAATATGATGCTGTTACTCAACATAATATCTCAGATGAAATGCACCCGCATTAGCAAGAAGAGGGAATGAGAAATCCACATGCATAATTTATATACAAAATTCAAATCATCCTTTAAGAGCGTGCATCATAGCGGGCCCAACTCAGCTCGCGCGAGGTATTGGAGTAAAAGGGAAAAGAAAACATCTACGATATGTCAGAAATGTGTGCAGTGCATTCGTATTTGAATGATTACTAGACATTTTCCGTGATGGGGGAAAAAGCAATGTGCCGAGCTAAAATGCTTTAGCTCGCACAAGTGATTGCCTGTTATGAAATATTAATTACCGACTAGTTTGGCGTCTGTCGGGAATTCTCATGTTCTACCCCTGAACCCCTAGACTTCCCGTCGTTTGATTTCTGCCCCCTTTTTACTCCCCTCTTGGCTGGTTGCGCATGCGTGGCCTTCCTGAGGTGTGATTGGCTTATTCTTCCACCCCTCTCTTATCCCTGGTTCTCATCCCTGGCGGTGAGTTTTCCGTATTTTCCTTTTTTTAGTACTACGAGTGTCGTGCTGAGAAAAACACCTTGTTTTATTGTGTAGAACCAACTGGCTGACCTACTATAGTTCTATTCGGCTGTGTCTCGGAGGATCTTCACCTCTACATCAGGACGCTATGGCGTCCAAAGGAGTGGTATCCCGGGCTCGCCTGAGCTAGCCCCCGCCACTGCTGGTTTGCTCACAACATATTAATCTGCTGGTGCACTCTACGCTCTATTGTTTTCCAATAGAAACAATTGGGGTAGAGGATCGTTGGCTACGTTTTGCAATGGCTAACGAACATGTTCTACTGTAAGGTACCGTACTTGTATGAAGGAGACATGGCTGAGGTCTTGTTACTTCGCTGAACTCTTGGCGTGCAACCGACTATAGTAATATGGATGTGATATCGTCCGACTGAGTGAAGAGTAGCAGCGAACTAGGCCACCATAGGGCAGTTAGTTCGTTTTGCTAATATGTTTTTCTTGTGTACTCCGTAAGGTGGGAATGCCTACCTTTGCTACACCTGCCTGCTAGGTTTGGGTGGTCCGCCCACCGATATTGTTAGCATGGGTTCACCATTGTTCAAGTTTTATGTTGGTTATGTTTTGGCATTTATACCAGTTGGATGACTAGTAGACGGCTAGGCCCCATTCGGACAGCTAGTCAGTTTGTTTACACGTGTTTCTTGTATACTCTGTAAAGTGGGAATGCCTACCTTCTCAACACTAGCGTGCTAGGGTTGATGCTACGCCCAGCTGTATTGGTAGCATGGGTTCACCATAAGTTAAATTTTGTGTTGGTTACATGTTAGCTTTTATACCTGTAGGGAACTTACTCATATCAATATGTGGGTGCCTCATTTAAATAAAAATAGTTGCGCTCAAGCGTTGTATTGTTGTTAAGATTTGTTAAATTCAATTGTTACTGTGGGGTACGTCTACCTTCGGTATTAGGGAGTTACTGGAAGTAATTATCTGCCTAATTGGGTTGTCCGGGCCTGTCCTAGGACCCGCCTACTTTATTGCTTTTTAGTATTATTGTAGCCCCTGTTTTGGGATTTTCGGGTATATGCGACACCGCAGGGCGTCGCTGGGTTGTTACTTTATCTCTTCCATTGGACGAGCGCCTTAAGCCTCGCCCTGGAGAACAGTTACCCTTATATTATGCACCTTTTAATTGTAAAACTTGATATTTAACTCGGTGTTGGTATACCACTACCAATGCTGTAGGTCCCCAATTGGGGCGTACTATTTATTAGATTGTGGGGTACAGTTGACTCCCCGGTACTGTGGGCATGACCTTAACGCCGTTTAGCTTGTTTACCTAAACGGGTATACTAGAGTATTTTATTGGTTAGGGTCCGCCTTAGGGCATTTTGAGTAAACTGTACTTGTGGCTTTAGCCAATATCTAATATAGTTTGGTTTCTAGGGTACCCCCAGATGCACTACTTGGCTGCTTGCCAGCTGTATTATTCCTTTGTAATCTGTTGAAGAGAACGCCTACGATTCCTTGTGATACGCAAATAATGGACAACCAAAATCCTATGAACATTCCATTGATTTGGTTATGTATTATCTAATGTGTTCACCCAATAAATTGTTGCTTTAAATGTTATTTGTGTTATGTAAACTTGCACCCCTCCCCTTTTAGCTCTATAAGGTAGGGTGCAGCAACACAGTTTCTTGTTAATAACTACAGTATGTCCCTATTATGACCGAATGAAAATTTGTGCACATTACTTATCTGTAAAACCCTTCTAAAATGGCCAAAAACTGCCTTTTCAATGTTTTTATCCAAATATAATTTAATATTTGAACAATGTTCAGTATTAGGAACTTATATTAACTCTTTATCACCAATAATGTTTAATCAGAAATTATCCACATGCAATAGTGTTGGTGTGAATTTACAATTTTGAGATGACTGTATCACTGAGTTGTTAGGCATATATTGCACGTTCTTAGTAACGTTTTTATTTACACCGGGATAAAGATTAGAAAAATTGAGTTCATTGTTAAAGTTATGATAAAATGAAAACTAATTGGATTACTATTATATTTTTACATGTTTTTTTATAATTTTCTATAAACACAGAACTACCATAAATCTGTCATCAAGTCAGCAACCGTTTTAATGAGGTAAATACAATAAGTTTCGATTGAACGCTTGTTATCTTTTTAATGATATTAACGACATTAACTACCTATGACATTGTAACAGAAAGTCCCATATTAAAGTATATCAGTTTCATTTAGTGAATTTTTTAAGATATAATATTGAAACAAGAGGCATAAATTATTCTTAAATCATTATAAAAAATATTTTTATTGTCGTAATGTTATTTTTTGATCTTGAAATAGTTGTTTTAAATATATAATTAAATCGTCCATAACTCAGGTTATTTGGATTATTCACGGAAATGGCCAGTAGAAATCTTTTTGGCATGATATAGATTAAAAAAATGTTCGTGGAAGCGTATGCCTATCTCGAATAGTAATCATACCTAACATATGTAAAATATATACATACATACATACATACATACATACATATAAATATATACATACATATATATACATATATACATACATATATATACATAAATACATACATAACATACATACATATATACATGCATACATATCTTAATAAACAATAAACTATATTTTTTAAATTAAAATCATTAATATTTAGCACCGCGTCTTACTACCTGTTCGGGTTATACGCTTTAAGAACTAATTACGCTAATGGATTAGGAATTGGGAAGGTTGAATTAGAGGAAGTGAACCCGTATTTGCGTGGAGGGAGAGTGGAAAGCAATCAAGGAAAAACCACCCCCAGTTCACCCGACCGAGATTCGAACCTCGATCTCCCCGTCCTCAGCAGTCGAGCTCAACACGACTAGCGCGTTAGCCAACTACACCACCGAGGCGGGTTAGATGAAAATCAATGGTGTCGAGGCGCAAATAGTAGATTAGATGTTTGGGCTCGTCAGAGCAAGAGGGAGAATGCAACTAGCAGATAAAATAGAGTTATCACAGGGCAAACTCATTTTCTTCCCTGTTTTCACATTTCGTACCTTAGCATATAATTAGTGTGATGGTTGCTTAGAGTGCGTCAAACTAAGATGCAACCCGCAACGTCATTGGGGGTTTTACATGGTAGAGCATTGGGTCGTGTTGCAGACGTTTAGAAATAACGCGTTATTTAACTAGATACTTTATTTTATTATATCGTTCTCAATAAAATGTAGGCGATAGATATAAGCAAGTTTCTGACGAGTTAAAAAGTTTAAATTTTGAGTTTTATGTTTTAAAAGAAAAATTCAACGACGATTCACGCGAAAATGTGTACTTCTGGGATTAAATCCAAAGGTTATAAGTAGATCTATCCTTCCTATATAAAATAAAATCATGTTTTTTAGGGTCACAAAATAACATTTTAAGATAATGTGGGATTGTTTAATAGGGTTTTATATTTAAGTTATCACACATTATTTAAAAAAACACCTTAAAGCTAAAATTTAAGCTTTTTAACCTTCACTAAAAATGTTGGTGAAAATAATTTTAAAAACTATCAAACCACTCTATTAATAGTCCGGTATTTCTAAACGTATGCCACGCTTCTCAGTGATGTGCCATGTAACGCCCTTAATTGACTGGTTTTTCGTGCAACTGATACATAATTTAGATCCATGATCGAGCCAAAATCCATAGATATCCACACTGTTCGACGATTTATCATGAGGAAACAGTCCAATTGTTCACAAGTTTGAAATATGTTCCCCTTTATACATTAGTAGCAGTAGCGTATATTTTGTACCGTGTTACAAACTGATTTATAGAACTTTCTTTTCCCATTGGATTTTGATTTATTATCGAAATAAAAAATAAAGGGGAAAAAGGTGATGATACCGTGAATTTTGTTCAATAGCCGATACATTTTAGAAAACCTTTTGGTAAAATCAAACATTTAAAAAATATACATTAAATTTAAACTGTGATGAAAAATGTGTATTAATTTACTGGATGATATTTTAATAGAGAACACACCTAATTCAGTGGCCACATGGTCTGAAGCGTCACTCACGCAATATACTGTACTGTCGGTGACGTGGAGATTGGGGTTCAAATCCTAGTCGGATATACTGTGTGTGTGTGTGGGGGGTTCCTAAATGGTTTTCCACTCTCCCTCCCCGCTAATGTAGGCACACTTAATATAAATATGACCTTCCTAATCTTTGAAACCATTCACATAACTAGTACATATGCGTATAGTCAGAACGGGTAGTAAGATACGATGCGAAAAAATAATAAAAAAACTGCTGTGTACCGGGTGACGTTAGCAAGAGAATAAAATTCCTCCAAATGTCGCTACCTTTTTATTCCCTTTATATTTATTTGACCCATTTCTAATTTAAAGATCAACATATTTAAAATAAATCTAGAAGGAATTCTCTCTTTATAAACCTAGAAAGAATCTATATTAAGAATCAATAGAGACATCGCTGTCTATGAAAGTTCCAATTAAGTAATATCGCTATTCACGTTCTGGATTATTTTTGCTCCTGAATAGGAAGAGGTCGCTTGTGAACGGAGTTAATAAGCTTCAAGAATGAATGCAGCCTCTAAAGCCTTTATTTTAATCATTGAAAAATTTAATTTCCAATATGAAATTTTAAAGAAAATGAAATTATTTAGTTACGATTCCATAAAGCTATCTCTTATCTTCATGAACGCTATTAAATTAATCTATAAACGTATCAAAATGATGTAGTATTATGTTAATTAGAATTTTAATTAGTTTTTATCCAGCACTCAATTATTCCCAATGAGCCACGTAGACAAGCATTTGGACTAAACGTCAAGCTCATCTAATCTGGTTTTCCGGGTGACAGTCCGAGACTCAAATCTCGTTCGGGTGTACCGAGGTTATTTTTTATTAAATTGTTTTCCCCTCTCCCTCCATGTAAATATTGTTACATTTATTATAAATTCTACCTCCTTCATCTCTATCCTATTGGATGGACGAGTAGTTGAATATGATGCAGCAAAATAAAATTACCTCGAATGCCGACGCGTACAGCCCGGGCCTGTCTTCCTCTAATCCGAAAAGAGGAGTTCGAATCTCGGTCGAGTGCAATAGGTATAATTTTCTCCGTTAAACTTGTGTTTTATAATATTTCAGAGTGAATTCTGGTACATTTTATAACCCTTATACTCACTAGCTTAGAATATAAAGGCGTTAGTTTCCTTGGTTTTTAAAATAAATAGCCTAAAATATATAACTCTATAGCTTGTTCCCATGGCCGAGGGATTGAATACATTTGACTACAGGTCTAAAGGTGCCTGGTTTGACTCCAGAGATTACTTTAACTAAAGTACTTTTTGTGAATAGTTTTGGGTGTGCTGATATAGGTAGAGCTACTATCTGCTGCCACCTAATGAACTCATTCAACACATCAGGCCCACATTTCCGAGTCAGTGTTTGAACCCATGACCAGGAAACTTTTCAAGTTGATTACATACACGATATCGTCACACCATTGGGTGCGTGGTCAGAGGCACCAATCTCTCTAGTGGTAGAGAGTCCTGGGTTCAAATCCCTGTCATATGTACTGAACTCATCTTCCCTCTAATTTTCCCGCTCTCCCACCCCATCAATGCGGACGCATTTCCTCTACAGCTATATCTTCCTCATCCCTACCTTGTTAGTGTAAGTATACGTATAGTCCTTGTGGGTAGTATGATTCAGCTTACGGACATTGTCTAGTCCCATCTATCAGCCATGGACACAAGTTAATGAGCCATTGACTATATCAAACAGGATAAAAAAGAAATTATGAATGCCCATAAATCTAGGCACGAGTTTGAAAGCGCTGCTATCCGCAATGAAAGCAAGTTAACGAAGCACTGACTATACAAACAGTAATAAAAGAAATAAAGAACGCCCGTAAAGCTTGCCACTAGTTTCACAAGGCCCTGCCCCTCCGCGATGCTGCGTTTCATAAAGAGAAATGCTTTTTGGCGGCTAAGACCCCGGATTTTATCCTTACTCACATTTAAATTTTATTCTTTTTGGAAGTTGTACCTGATAGTGAGTAATTAATTAATTTAATTTTTAAATTCAGTCGTATTGACGTAGACGAAAGCGAGTGAGATTAAGGGGGCCGCCTCGGCAAGCGAGAAATTGCCGCGCAGATGTTCAGCTCTAACGCAATGTCTAGTTCACAATGCGTTTTTTCAAAACTTTGTTTTTGAACATATTAGCGAAGCTATGAGACTAGTCTTGATGAATAAGGGCTCTAGATTAAGACGGTTTTAACATGTGACGGCTTTTCACCGTCGCTGTGGACGGCACGCACTTTGAATCAAGACGATGATTGCCATCTGTACCAACGAAGTGCTGTCCCTGATTGAATTCCCTCCAATTCGCCGTTTATATTTCCTCGTTATGCTCCAGTGTGCTAACACTAACCAAAGTAAGAAGTTGTTTGTGTGTCCCAAATTCCTTTTTTCTTCTTGTCATCCAACGTCTTGAATTATTAGTTGATTAAAGTTCAAACTTTCCTCCAAGCTGACGAGGACCCACTCCGAAATGTGTACCCCTCTGAGCTTTTGTCTCAAAGCACTGGACTCAATTCCACTTGTGCAATTAATGCCTTAACATAGATTTCGATAGTTCCGGAAGCCATAGCGTCTACTCAATACAACGAATAACGTGGGACTGGAGCTATTCCGCCATGCGGACTGAAGGCGAAACACCGTGACGTGTGAAGAGATGTACAGTATTAGACACAACGTATCTCGACCATTTCGGCGGCCTTTCACGACATTCTCGTCGTGCCGTCACATGTGGAAGCCACCTTAAGGACCGGCTACAAAGACACGCACCACACCGCATTTTTCTCGTGGAATGCTATCCATGTTTTTAAATGCAAGTGGCTACACGACACCGCACCGGTGCGGACGAATCGTCGAGAGAGCATTGCTCGGTGCGGACCGTGTAGCCCCCTACCACCGGAAATAAATGTTCGTGAGCTTGCGAACTTTGTTTTCATGCTAACCTCTAACTACTGTAGATATGTGTGAAACAGTGATTTCACGATATCGGTGATCACAGTGACCTTGATTTTAACAGAGCAGTGATTTATACCAGTGATTGGCAGTCACTGTGTTCAGCACTTGTAAAACTAGGCATTTCTTTCACACGTGTGACGTAATCATTGTTTCCAACATTACGTATAAGATAAACAATATTATATACAACAACTTATAGAACAACAAACATTCTTCTTTTTAGTTATTAGCTAACTTAATTTTATGAAGATAGGTGAAAACCTGTGCAATTAGAAATAAAAACACAAACTTATTTTGTAATATTACTCAGTCTATAAAGAATATAAACATGGTTTTATTTATTTTTGTTTAGTTACAATAATCTTATGCTTTGTTCAATAAAGTGCGGTGTGGTGAGGATCGTGTAGCCATACCTTTGCCTTCCTTCAACAAATAGAGTAATTTTTGTATAGGTTCACAACAAAAAATGTTAAAATGTTTGAGAACTAGCAGCGAGCTTTCCTCTTTACTTTTAAATAGGAAGTTTTGTAGTTTTCTTTCCCCTCATTATTATTAACTTGACAAAGGTTTTCTGTAGGTGAAGGGAAAAATGGAGTACAAGCTTGGACCGAATAAAGCATTTGTTCCAGGAAACGACACAGACCATTGTACTTTAATACATGGGGCCTATCAGCAATGGATACTTTCTCGCTGACCGAGGCAGCCACCTTAAAATGAACCCATTTATTGTTGTTGTTGTTATTATTATTATTATTATTATTATTATTATTATTATTATTAGCACCACGTCTTACTACCCGTTCAGGTTATACGCACTTACGCTAATGTGTAATGGTAGGGTGATGTGAGATGAAATGGAGGACCTACAGTTTAACGTGGAATCCGAACCACGGTGGAGGCCTGGCATTCCCCACATTCACAAGATGTCTTGTCAGAGGTGAAGGAAGGGTTTGGTAATAAGGTAAATTTGTGCATCTTGTGAATGTGGGGAATGCCAGGCCTCCACCGTGGTTCGGATTCCACGTTAAACTGTAGGTCCTTCATTTCATCTCACAATCACCTTACCATTACACATTAGCGTAAGTGCGTACAACCCGAACGGGTAGTAAGACGCGGTGCTAATAATAATAATAATAATAAGATAAATTTGTGCCGGGACCGAGGATAGTAACCCATTTCAGGAGTCAAATGGTTCAAGACATCACTCTCGCAAGACTGCCAATGACAGGGACATCAGGGTTCAAATCCCGGTCGGTTGTACTGAGGGTAGTTTTCCCTAAATGGTTATATGCTCTCTCTCTCTACGTATATTTGCGTACACTTCCTCTAAATTCAACCTTCATCGCCATAGTACATTAGTGTAATTATTACATATGCGTACAACCCAAACAGGAAGTAGCCCATGGTGCTAAAAAAAAGTAATCTTAAGGTTATCAAAATTCACCCACCTATCAACATTGAGAATTGCAGAACTCAACACTTGACGTATAAATATATGAAACCAAATTGAGTCTTACAAAATTGGTGGGAAGTCAACCCCTTGGTTGTAAGCGTAGCAAGAAACACAGCATGGTTTTCATGGCGGGTCTGCATCGACGCCAAAGTCAGGGGTAAACGTGAGTGAGAGTTTCACCGTCTCGCAAGACGTTGAATAGGAGTAAGGCAACATAGTGGTGAAGGGACGTATATAATGTGTGGATTAATTAAGGCGGGAGTGTAAGTGTTTTTGCAGTTTTTAAAACAAAACATTTTTTTGGCCAAAATAAATCAAATATTTCTCTAGTAGAATCTTAAAGTTTAATTTTCTTCACATGGTGATATCAACAGTTGTTGCATATCTGTAAAGGTGGTCCTAGAATTAAATGACAACATTTTATCTTCATGTAAAAACTGTATCCTGTAATGCCGCTATGCACGTGACATGTTCAACAACTGTTGAGGATAAAATTAAACTATATGTTTCTACTGGATATATATTTTGTTTAACCTGGCCGAAAAAACTGCAAAAACACTTCTCTTACATCGTGTTCTTTACATCCCCACCCTAAGCGTGATGAATGACGTCACATCTCGAACCAGTGTTACGCTGAAATTACTCGATATTATTATTATAAGCACCGCGTCTTACTACACGTTCGGGTTATACGCACTTACGCTAATGTGTAATGGTAGGGTGATTGTGAGATGAAATGAAGGACCTACAGTTTAACGTGGAATCCGAACCATGGTGGTGACCTGGCATTCCACACATTCACAAGATGTCTTGTCAGAGGTGTAGGAAGGGTTTGGAAATCAGATAAATCTGTGCCGGGACCGAGGATTGAGCCCCGGCCGCCAGCACAGAAGTTTGACACCTTACCCCTAGACCACCCGGTCACCCAAATTACTCGAGTTTGTCGATCTGGATCGTTTGACGTCCTTTATAGCAGAGATTTTCTTCAGGTGCGTAGACGTGGATTTATTTACTGTCAGCGTGTCGTTTGGCTTTACATATGCGTACTAATAACGCCAATGGGCTATGTGTTGAGGAAGGTTGGATTTAGAGAAAGTGTACCTGAATTTTGGTGGAGGGAGTGGAAAACCATTTAGTTAAAAAAACACTCTCAGTACATCAGACCGGGATTACAACCCTGATTTGTCCGTCATCAGTAGTAGACATAGGGATGAAAATTTTCAGCTAAAGATGTGAAATATTTGAATCCCATGGTAAAGGGATATATTTATTAAGGATTGATTTTAATATTGAAGTATTACTATATCTACCCCACATAATACCCAACGTTAGTGACACATTCAACCACCAAGCGCTGTAGTCGATATGTGAATGTGAGAAATGGAATTGATGTTATTGTTTCATTGTAACTCATTTGATAACGTTCCTGGTTGCCTTGGGAGGAATTAAACTGGAGTGGGAACTTTAAACCTGGGCGTGCCTCGCTTACATTCATTCTATTTAAATTGCTATACATTTTTCGAAGGTTAAAACTAAAAGAATTTCCGTAGGGAATTAAAGGAATCTTTCTACATTTCACTTCTATAAATATTGTTCCGATGGTGAAATTGTGCATAAGCCTACTGGCCATTGAAGCTAAACACAAATGCCGTAATCAACCTCCAGATTCCCTTCTTATCAACATCTACCAAATTACAGTTCCAAACTCTCATCTTATCAACATTTACCAAATGACAGTTCCAAACTCTCGTCGTATCAACATCTATCAAATGACAGTTCCAGACTCTCGTCTTATCAACATCTACCAAATGACAGTTCCAAACTCTCCATCAAATCTTCCTGCCCCAATTTATTTAAAAAAAATATTGTATAAGCTAGT
Organism: Timema monikensis; assembly: GCA_902151445.1. NCBI lineage: Eukaryota > Metazoa > Arthropoda > Insecta > Phasmatodea > Timematidae > Timema > Timema monikensis. Next base: position 114,362 of record CABFVZ010001770.1, on the reverse strand, counting down.
TTTAAATAAATCATTTCATATAAAAAATCACGATTAAATTCAAATTTATTCTATTAAATATATAATGAGGAAAAATCAATTTATAAAATTGTATCACTGGCTGAAGTGAAAGGCGTAAACATTCAATAGCCAGATTACCCCAGTTTTGAGTTCAGAATGAAATTACTTTGTTAAAAATAAAAAGAGTTGAACTCGGTGGTCTTGAGGTAAAGTTCTCGCCTCTGTATCCGATATTCGTGGGTTCAAACACAGCCGGGGTCAGTGGATTTTTCTTGAGCGATAAAAGTCCGGAGCATGGCAACGCTGGACGTGGCGGGAGTGCTGACAATTGTCGGTCTTCTTTCTTTTTATGTGGTGAGACAAATTATCTGAACATGGTATGGCTGGGAGTTAACGCCTTTGAAGTACGTCGTCATAACTTTAAACAGTGGTAACTGCAACAGTTTGCCCGCGCACCCTATAGACCAATGGGCCAACTTGATAACAGTATTAGCCGCTAACTTCCTACTCCTTCCAGTGGATCGCTCCTGAACAACTTTGATAAACGGAAATTGGGGGGGTGAAAGTGTTACTAACGTCGGGTTGGATCTGCTTTAGACCAGATATGTTCATTCTTTAATATTCTTATCAGTGTATTTACGAATACATAATCTTTCCCTGGAATTCAATCATCTAACATTTTTATCGAAAAAGGTCCCAAATATTTAATCCTAAAAAAAAGTGGTATCCTGTCAGGCAAAAAACAGTCAAATTTCAATAGTAAGAGCCTTACTGGAGACCTCAAAAAGTTACTAGATCTATTATCACGTATTCAAACGTCAAATCCTGTGATCAATACTTATAAAATAACAATAACCCAGTAAAATATTATATATTTTGGCTGCAAAAAAAAAGTTTGTGTATTTTCTAAAATACTATTCCTATGAAAATTGAAGTATATAATTTTTTCTTTCCCACTAAAATATTGTATCTATGTTTTATATTGTTTTAAACAACTAAATAATCATTTTCTATACCATATTATTTTTTTAAGTTACTTTACTCACATGTGACACACATTCTATTTAATTACACTAACTATGCTAAATTCATTTCTAGTCAAATCGAATGTAAAAACTGAAGTTCCTTTGAAATAATGCACAGTCAAGGCACTCGGCTATTGCCTAGGCAGCTCTGGCAGTGTAAAATCTAACTAACCAGAATATCTTATTTCCACCATGTTTGTTTTGTCTTTGCGTTCGTTTAGCCAACAATACCCTAACAATATTAATGTTTACTTCCAGGAACAGGTTGAAAGTTCACCTTAAGGGCACGCTTTTGTAATACCTCTACATGTTATCATAAGTTAAATGTATCTATAGAATACTAAGCGAGCCTCCGTGAGTTTCCGAACCAACAATGCTCAATTTGGGGGGCAACAATGAAACATGGTAAGCCACTTTCATCAAACAAGACACTAAGCAAGCTACGAGAGGGGGGTGGTGGTTGCTTATGGGGCAGAGGGGAAGAGGGGTGAGTTGGGGGAGAATTTAATCAAAGGAAAACGTTCCCTAGAGAGACAAAACGTTGTCGAGACAGAGAAAAGGGAATTTCTCTAACGATGGCGCGAACATCAAAAACAGTGTCTCGTAAGTAGCATTGGAATAGTAGACAAAACACAACTTTCCAAGTAAACAATTACCACCCCAAGTCTAGTTTACCCTAGTTCTGCGTTATCAAAAAGTTTTGTGCGCTAGTCTTTCACGTTCAAAAGAGAGGATATAAAAATTAATCAAATCAATGGACATTCACTTTGTACTCAGATTTAGTTTTACGAGAGATTTTCCCAAAGTGTGTTTACTTTATCTTCAGTGCCTGATCGTCCATTAGGTAAAGCTAGGCGGTCGCTGAAGAAGCAAAGGTCCTAGGGGTGCATTCCAACTAAGTTTAATTTTTTTTAGTGTTTAAAAAACCATTATTTCATTAAATAAGCTAAAATAAATAACATTTAAAGATTGTATTTAATATTACGAATATATATATATATATGTATATATATATTTTAAACGATTGACTAAAAACTAAATCTCTTTTATGATTTTGTGACATTCCGGGTCACTTTTTCGACGAACCACTTTGATATTTAATCTAAAGCTTCGGAAAATATGAAGAAAAGTAAAAGGAATAATATTTTTTCACGCATCGATTGAGGG
>CABFVZ010001770.1:82772-112104 GCA_902151445.1 Timema monikensis | reverse complement strand
GGGGGGGGGGGTTAGGGGGTTATATTATACAAAATACAGCCGAGACGTACATTTTAAGTCTCGCCTTGAGTCGGACCTGTTTCTCATATAAAGAGAAAGTATTGTGATAGTGAAAAATTCACGACCTTGAGATTGAATTAACAGCCAAAATCAATTTCTCTTTATGAAACGCAGTATCGTGGGGACAGAGACTTGACAATCTTGAAGGTTTAGTCCACATGCCTCAACGCCAATGCTGGTTCTGTTGTTGTTTGAAGCACTCAACACGCAAGCCAAGTCTGATTCTACCGGAGACTTAGAATTCGGGGGTTCGAATCCTCTACAGGTTCTACTGAGGCTTTTTTTAAATAGTTTGTTTATTTAGTCTGATGCGGCTACATTTCCTCTTAGTTATATTTTACTCATCCATACCCTATTAGTGACAGATAGCCCATAAGGGTGTAAATATAGGGGATGTTTATCATTACGTAAGCACAATAGGGGTAAATGGGGTTGAGCGATGCTTATTTTTGCTGACAAGGGAAAAAGGGTAATCAGAACAATGCTTACGTAAGACAGACAGAGAGACAGACAAGAATGGAGCAGTGACCCCAAATGGACATTTAATAATTAAAAATGTAAAAGCGTGGATTAAAGGAATGTGGTCATCAAATTAAAAATAGTTTAGAGTTTTTATAACTATAACAATTCATATATTCACTACTAATACTATTATTATAATTCAAACTAAGTGTAAATTACAATTTATAATGTTAATAATGTTTTTTTTTTTTAATTTTACCTGTTTAGTACAGTAAATTTAAACTCATTTTACAACAGTGTTTATTGCCAATTATTTCGCACCATTAATTTACACAACGTTAATAATGAACTATCAGCAATTAATAAATTACATGAAAAAATAATGTTTATTCCTGTGAAAAAATTACAAAAAAATAATCGAAAAATATAACGAAAGCAAGAGGAAAAGGGGGGAGTCCAAAATGGCCAAATGTGTGCCAATGTATTACTTGAATGCTCTCTAAGACAAAGTCCTCACTTAGAATTTAAAAACACTTGCGTACCGGTATGTTAAAAAATAAAATTATATTTTTGGATAGATTTTATTGGCGGTTCCACACGGGGGGAGGGGGAGGGTGGATTTGAGCGATCCCCCCTCCAATTATAAAATAATCAAATATATTGATCTTAATCTTGTAAATATCTTACTTCTATATATTGGGTACCACAATGACTTAGAACGGTTGGAGTCTTACATTACTATACCTCCATAATGATGGTCTTGTATTTCTAGATCGCCTCGTGATGGTCTTACATTACTATACCTTCATAATGATGGTCTTGCATTTCTAGATCGCCTCGTGATGGTCTTACATTACTATACCTTCATAATGATGATCTTGCATTTCTAGATCGCCTCATGATGGTCTTGCAATACTTCTCCATCATTATATTTCGGTACAAAGTTGTTAATATGGTTTTGATAAACAGTGGTTATCGCAAATTTAAATTTGTTGTTTGAAACTAAAATCTTATAGTAATTAGATTAAAAAGTTTAGTATTTGTATTAAAGTACATAATTTTTCTATTAATACTAAAATATGTTATGCCTATGTATATAGATATTACTTTTATTGCGGCAGTGGCTTTCTGTTGTTTTTTGTATTAAAATTACAAATTTACTAATCAAAATTGTATTTTTTTCTTACAAGTCCTCTTATTATTACTATAATTAGCAAATGAAATTATGTTTATGAACTAGTTAGCTTATTATTAAAATTATTATTATTTAATAATTATATTTATACTTGAAAGAATCTGATAACCAATCCATTCCTTTCCCCCCTTTAACCCTTCCAACGACCCTTGCCGGATCCACTCGTAGTACATTTTCTCGGAAAATACAACATTTAAAACATATGACGGATACAGGAGAAAATGAAGGAAAGTTCCATCTTTTTTAACTCAAATTGAGTTAGTACTGTCTTCTGTTAGATGATCACTATACCTTTCTAATGCACTTTAAATTATGATTAAAAGAGGTATGTGTCATATTTAAATTAATATTTAAATAAAAAGAATTTACTGGGATCTTATGGGGCTTGAGATATAAAATGTATTGCCCTGAAAAATGTATGTTGTGTGACTTTCCCTCTTTGTCCCTTCCACCCTTCAAATCACTAAACATGTTATTTATATATATTGGTTGTTCCTCTCAACGGTCTTCATTGTTACTTGCAGTGGGTGTGTTGCTGACAGGTACCCATTCAAGTGGAACAAGAGTTCGATCCTCGTGACGTCATGGGAGCACAATGGGAGGCCGGATCAAGCACTCTAGAGACCATTGTTTTTTATGGCATTATTTTTTCCCCCACCACACTCCCCCTCCTTCTCTATTTTGAGCTCGACGCAAGGACACAGAGTAGTCGCCCCAATGCGCTCACAAAAGGCATCTCAATCATAGATGATAACAATGGACAGGTAGACAAACAGAAAAGTCCTGAGGGATGAACGGATGGATGTCGGTGAGCTCAATAGGAACTGACTCGGATGACACTTCAAATGGCTCGTGTTAGCCTAATTAAAAATTAGATCATCATTAGAGAAATTTAGAGGTAATTATTAAATGGCTAAGCCCGAATAGTGGGGCTTTAAAAGTTTTCGCTTACACACTCTAGTTCCAAAGTGGCTGAATGGGAGATAGCAAAGGGGGGTTGAATAGAGCTATCACTGTATATATAGGGGATAGTATAAGGAGGGTGGATAGATACATCACTGTATATATAGGGGATAGTATAAGGAGGTTGAATAGTGCTATCACTGGATATATAGGGGTAGGATAAGGAGGTTGAATAGAGCTATCACTGGATATATAGGGGATAGGATAAAGAATGTGAATAGAACTATCACTGGATATCTAGATGATAGTATAAGGGGGATGGATAGATACATCACTGTATATCCAGGGGATAGTATAAGGGGGTTGAATAGTGCTATCACTGGATATCTAAGGGATAGTATAAGGAGGTTGAATATAGCTATCACTGTATATATAGGAGATAGTATAAGGGGGTTGAATAGTGCTATCACTGGCTATCTAAGGGATAGTATAAGGAGGCTGAATATAGCTATCACTGTATATATAGGGGATAGTATAAGGAGGTTGAATAGAGCTATCACTGGATATCTAGGGGATAGAATAAAGGGGTTGAATAGTGCTATCACTGGCTATCTAAGGGATAGTATAAGGAGGTTGAATATAGCTATCACTGTATATATAGGGGATAGTATAAGGAGGTTGAATTGTGCTATCACTGGATATATAGGGGTAGGATAAGGAGGTTGAATAGAGATATCACTGGATATCTAGGGGATAGGATAAAGAATTTTAATAGAGCTATCACTTGATATCTAGGGGATAGTATAAGGGGGTTGAATAGTGCTATCACTGGCTATCTAAGGGATAGTATAAGGAGGTTGAATATAGCTATCACTGTATATATAGGGGATAGTATAAGGAGGTTGAATAGAGCTATCACTGGATATCTAGGGGATAGGATAAAGAATTTGAATAGACCTATCACTGGATATCTAGGAGATAGTATAAGGGGGGTGGATAGATACATCACTGTATATCTAGGGGATAGTATAAGGGGGTTGAATAGTGCTATTACTGGATATCTAAGGGATAGTATAAGGAGGTTAAATATAGCTATCACTGTATATATAGGGGATAGTATAAGGAGGTTGAATAGAGCTATCACTGGATATCTAGGGGATAGGATAAAGAATTTGAATAGACCTATCACTGGATATCTAGGAGATAGTATAAGGGGGGTGGATAGATACATCACTGGATATCTAGGGGATAGTATAAGGGGGTTGAATAGAGCTATAACTGGATATCTAGGGGATAATATAAGGGGGGGGGGTGAATAGATACATCACTGTATATCTAGGGGATAGTATAAGGGGGTTGAATAGTGCTATCACTGGATATTTAAGGGCTAGTATAAGGAGGTTGAATAGAGCTATCACTGTATATATAGGGGATAGTATAAGTAGGTTGAATAGAGCTATCACTGGATATATGGGGGATAGTATAAGGGGGGTGGATAGATACATCACTGTAAATCTAGGGGATAGTATAAGGGGGGTGGATAGATACATCACTGTAAATCTAGGGGATATTATAAGGGGGTTGAATAGTGCTATCACTGGATATCTTAGGGATAGTATAAGGAGGTTGAATAGATCTATCACTGTATATATAGGGGATAGTATAAGAAGGTTGAATAGAGCTATCACTGTATATCTAGGGGATAGTATAAGGAGGTTGAATAGAGCTATCACTGGATATCTAGGGGATATTATATGGGGGGTGAATAGAGCTACCACTGGATATCTAGGGGATAGAATAAATAGGGTGAATAGAGCCATCACTGGATATCCAGATGATAGGATAAGGAGGTTGTATAGTGCAATCACTGAATATCTAGGGGATAGTATAAGTAGGTTGAATAGAGCCATTACTTGATATTCAGAGGAGAGAACAAAAAGTGAACCAATTGGACTGTTCTCTACGACATTGAACGCTCGCCTGGGCTCCCATTTCGCCGAGTTTTCTATTGAAGATTCAAACGTCTAGCCGACCCATACGTGCCACATATAAGGAGTGCATGATATCAGGAGAAAAAATCCTCTCTGAGCTGCACAAACAAAAATACAACCACAGTTTCATTTCCTTCATACACTCCATAAACTCTTATTATCGTTTTGTATATCTATATTTTGGTGATACTCAAACTAGAAATACTCGCGTTGCATCATAAGTCATATCTATGTCTCTCTTACCCAATGTTACTAGCACTACACATAACACAATTCTCTTCTCAGGCCTGAGGCGGACAATTTAATCATTCCTTTATTAGTGATCTTTCTGGAAGAAAGTTTCTTAAATATATATCACTAATTTAAATCCCTAAATTTATAAGTAGCACAAAGATATTGATTGACAAGGCACATAGAGACGGTACTCCGGAGTGCTACAAGGGGACATTACATATACAAAAACAGAAGCTTACACGGCGACTCTTGGCAATATTTTTTTTAATGGCTTACATGAACCCTCCTGGAAATATCGTAGTCTTCCACTTTTGTCAGAAGGACAGTTATGGGGGTGAGAAACTTATGTAACCACCATGGACCACTCCACCTATGGCGCAACTTCTAGGAGATCTTCTCGATGGCGGAACTATTTGGGAAATATTTGCACAGAACAGTTTCTTCAATAACATAAGTGACTGGGATCCTACCTTTTATTATAGGCCACAGTAACTCTACACTGAGCCTTCTTTAAATTACTAAGAGCTAGCCTACACCCTTCAGCATGGGGAACCGCACTATCCTCATCTAATAAAGGATTGATGTCCCAAATAGTTAAAAGGGGGTGGTTTAACTCCCTACCATGAAAAACAGAAGCCAGGAGGAACCAATAGAATCGTAAAATGCAGAGTTAAAAGCAAGATTGAGGAATTTCAACTATTGAGCTCACTTATTCTGAGCTTGATGATGAAATATCGTGAGAGCAATAACTAGGTTTCTATTGAAACGTTCAGCTTGATTTGGGCAAGAGTAGTATGAGCTAGTGGTGTACCGTTTACGTCACACCTTATTGTCTGATTGGAAGGTGTGCCACTAGACGGCACCTCACTTTCTCTGAAGAGAGGTGGTGTGGTGGAGTATGGGACAGTGAAGTCGGGGTTGAGGTACGAGATGGACGATGAGAAACAAGGCAATTATTGTACTGTGGAAAGTGTAAAGATAGTATGAGTAGTGTGTATGCCCCCTGGTACAGCCACGAGGCTATTTTCCGTGAGTGAGAGTGTGTATTGTGATGTCAATTAACCTACTTTCCACATCAGGTTGATTTACCGTTATTCCCCCACCCACATCCATGTCAATTAACCTACTTTCCACATCCGGTTACTTTATCGTTATTCCCCCACCCACATTCTGTGGTTGTGAGGAACACCTGTCACAGCCCCTGGGTTATTTTCCGTGAGAGAGAGTGTGTATTGTAATGTCCAAATCCGATTAATTTACCGTCATTCTCCCTCATCCCTCTCCCCAGGAATAGATCACGACCATTAATAATATCGCATTGGGTTTTACCGGGTGACCCATACCTGGTACCAGTTTGGTGGTTCAACAAGATAAGTCGAGACAGGAATATATTGTGGGAGGTCATGCATGCTTGGTGGTTTGGCAAGTCGAGATTCGTAAGGGAAAAACAGGTTTTGTGTGAATAAAACACAACATATATTTAATATACATTAAAGGTTTCACAGATATATATATATATATATATATATATTTATTATACACTTTTACAGGAATGACGCATATATTCGTTCATAAGTTTTTCTACAGTGTCTATTAGATGTGTTAGTAAAATTGTCTTTAGTTCACAATCCAAAATGTAATAGTCCAAATCGACTATTTGACGTGTATAGTAGGTAGCAAGGATAATATCCAGAGTTCTGATCTGCGTTTCCACCGTAAGCTGTTCGGGATCGATGACATCCGCCGATTCTGTTAGCGTGTCGCAAACATCAAAGACGAGTATGTCGATCAAATCGTTGCAATATTGTGTGACGGGTGTCGACCCCATATCCCGTCGGTTGACGGTGACGTTGATGAGGTCCCACACCTCACAAAGACGCGCCCAGCTAGGAGATAGATAGGTGACCCGTTAGAGTCCATCGTCTTGTTTCTCGCTGATGATAACCATACGGTCACCGCATATACGTCTCAGAGAGATTTCATGATTAGTGAGACTAATATTCTGAGAAGGCTGTGTATTGCTGAAAAACTTTGATATTACCGACTTGTAGTTGCCCAGTTTTTGCAATTCTGTACGGTTAAACACGGCAAAATTCCCTGCGCATTTTTCTAGATGGACATAGGGCGTAAAGTTGTTCTTGACACTCATGCCAACGATGACTCACTTGGCATCGACTTCGTACAGCGGAAACAAAGTGTTGAAAATACTGGACATAGCTAATGGCTTCACAGGCTTTGCTTTGCGGGTACAAACGTCTTGGCTTTCCAAGATGTTTGATCGCTTGGACGACTGTCGTGATTATGACTTGCACGCAGTCGGGATTCCCCTTTTATAGGCGCACGCTGTTTGGAGCAGCCACTTGATGGTCGGAAGACTCTAGCGTCTTGAAAAATTGGTTGTAATATCTTACCACCTTAGCGTCATTGCAAGTGTGATTGGTGGGTGAGAATAAGTAGAGGAAAGTTTTCATCGGAATGCTCTGGGAGCGAAAGAGAAGGTACATGAGGCAGTAATGGCCGCAAACATCCGAGGCTATGCTTTGAAGTTGTAACGTGCTATTCGACGTGCGGGAAGGGTTTTTTCGTAAAAATGCAAAATGTTATTTTTTACGAGGTGGAAAACCATAGCTATCAAAGAATTCTCCTACGCCGTTTTTGTCAATAAAGATGGTGACCCAATGCTGCCCAGGCTTGTTGTGTGGATCTATGTTGATGATGATAGTGGCACGTTGCGCTATTTTTGCAGGTAGTTGATCAGCAGGGAAAGAACTCGATCGTACAGAATGGAACCACGGGTTTGTTTTCAGTGCACGTCTTATGGTGTGCGTGTCCATATTCAATCATCCAATCTCGAAGTCCCCAAACTATGGAGGACGAAGAGAAATTCCAAACAGAACTGTGTACCATGCACATGGTGCGGCCCAATTTAGATTTTTTTAAAGATGGACAACCTCTGTTGTACAGATCTACGACAGGCCTAGGCGTGTATTTGGCTAGAAAATTTTCTTTTCTGCCCCCTTGACGTAAACGGTTTCTGCACGCTTTGTGGCACGGGAGATGAGGGATTCGAGCGGCTGTAATCTACATCACCGATATCCCAGGGAATAACATACAGTTTGTTGACGATATAGTCAGCTTGATTTTGAGCAGCGGGTGAAATTTCCTGGATGCATTAAAGGGGTTTTAACACACAATGTTGAAATAATGTACTGCATAAAGATAAAACACTCATTTTCTTGACGACAAACTCTTTGTTGTCACCAATGAAGTTCTGGAAATCCATAATGACGTCTATGAATTAAATGATGGGTGTAAGGGGTGGAAAGTCACTTATATTAACTCCCATAATAGGTCATGACGTTTCTGTCCTTGTCGATAGGGATGATGTTGGCAAACTCCCCGTACACGATACCGTTGATGGTTTCGGTGAGAGCTCTGGTGAAGATCACTTCGATGCTTAGAAAGCCATGCCTTGACAAATTCCAATGTGATGTAATGTGGGCGGACATATTAGGTGTGAGACCAAAAGCCATGAGATGATATAACTTAGGGAAGGCTTCTAGTGTGATGTCACTACATTCGTTCATGAAATGGATACCCGTTCCAGAACACAGTGTGTGGTAGGACATGGCATAGTTGTCGTTTGAAAAATCGGCCTGTAATGGTTTCGACGGCAATTGTTCCCCATCCACGTACAGCGAGTAATGGTTCATGCCGTAGGTTTGGAATTTGAACGGGTTCTTGGTGGCGTCCCCGTTGAACGCAGCGTCTGATACAAATCTCACGATTGATTGTTTGGGTAACTGTCCGGTGAATACGTTGTCCAGTGATTTCCCTTGCACACCCGTAGGAATAGTGAGTGTTTTTACTTCCACACGGGTGATGGGATACTTTGCTGGACTGAAGTTTAATGCCTTGGCATGTGCCAACAGTATAGAAGGTGCTATTTTGAACCGTCGTACTAGAAGGCCGGCTTCAGCGATGTGAACCTTAATGTGAGGGAGTTTAGGGACGGCCATAAGACTAAACCCATCTCTGTAACAGACACACTTGACTCTGAGTTCGGTGCCGTTCAAAAGGTATTTCTCTTGGTTAGACACGTCACCGTGTAGATACCCCAAAAGATCCACCGTCTTACTTTTTGCGGTGAGACTGCGACGGGCCTCAAATCCCTTGTTTTTGGTGTTAGCCTCCTCAAAGGTTCTGGGGAAGTCTGCGAACCATAGACGGCAAGTAAAATGTGTCCTTTTGGCATCACTGTTGTAATTGAGCAGCGTCTCAATGTACGATCAATAAGCATACGTGTTGCTGGGCGGTGAGACTAGTTTTTGGTTTTAAAACACATCCACCTGTGTGAAAAGCGAATGCGCCAGATGTTGATGGGAGAGATTTGATTCACCTATATGAAAGCGCTACCGTTGGGTTTCATGATGGCCGCTGTGATATAGAGAATAGTCTTTGAAAGATCGATATAGATCCGGAAACGGTAAATTCGATGGGCAAATCATCGGTGATGGAAGAGACAGGTTCGTACTGGAGCCATTGCCCACTTTCAATACTTGTTTTCGTGGGTGGGATGGTAAAGAGATCGAGTTCACTGCTGGCACACTCACATGACTGGGTGTGCAGAAACGACGTTTCAAATTAAAATATCTACCGCTTCTTTCTTGACCTTTTTACGTCGGACAAAGAAAGAAGACTGGCGTTGGTGCTTCTTACTACGCCCTTTATAGCCTGAGCCGGTCAACAGTGAGTCGATCTTCTCCTCCACCTTGCGATTTAGCTTTGTTCCAGCCTCGCCAACACGTTGCAATAGAGCTACTTTGAAAGGACGACGATGATTGGTGACGTTGGAGATCACGTCGATACCCGTATGAAGTGCCTGTTTTCCTATGGTTTTAGCGTCGCTTCTCAGTAACGGTACGACGCTCTTGAAAATGCCTCTGAAAAAACTTCATATCCCGTGCCCACTATATAAGGAACACCATTATAGATCAAAGATATTCCTGTTCCAGCCTGGTTGACGTAGTATCTTTGGTAGGGACAGTTCATGTTGAGCAGCGTCGAAAATGGAGTTTCACGCACACTTTTCCAAACTTGAATGGTACAGGCTCACCAGTGTCTGTTCTTATATTGATTTCCAGGCTTTCAATTTCCCTACTAAGTACGGGCACGTAGTACAACGGATTATAGCTTACTCTGTTATGTAAGCCGTAGAGATAGTTTGTGTTGTTGATACCAACGATACGTACGTGGTGCAACAATGTCCCCCATGGGCTGAGGATTGACGATATCCGTGTAGATATAAATTTGCGAGGGCAAGCCTAGTAGAATGTTGGCAGCGTACGGTGACTTTTGGGATATTGATCAGATTAGTCCTAGGGTCGAAACTGAGCTATAGATTTAGTTGATTTGATAGAGTCAGCATCTGTATATTTGGTGAAGAAGAAAAAACGTCCACTTTTTTTGTTGGGGTTTGTGTAATTGAATACGACTCCGGAATACACTTTAAACGCCTCTACTTCGTTTAGGGCATTGATCAATTCATGGATAGTGCTGTAGTTTCCAGGAGGGATGTGGTCTTTGAATATTTGTTCCAAGCCATTAGCGTCCACCCAGTTGTACCATACAATATTTTGGCCCTCAGATACGGTGGTGAAAATACACGGATATTGGAATTCGGTGAGAGCTACTTCTCACTGGCCTTTGAGTGTAAGACGGTACGGTAGTTGCGTGGTGAAATTCGCGAAGGTATTTTTCGGAAAATATCCCATAGAGCTGTCGCTTGGAAAAGTAATGTAGAACTAGTCATTTATGGTAGGAAGCTGACTTAACTTGCAGGAATCCAAGATTTAAACTTGGCGGGGTAGCCTTTCCACTGCACGTACACTTTCTTTCTGGCACCTGTACCCTAGACACGTAGTATTTTATCAACTTTAAAAGTTTCGGGAAGACGTACACGTTGCAATTTGGGTTCGTAAAACGTTCCCTCCACCTCCTCATTATCAATATCGATCAACCTGTAGATGACAGATTGTTGCAACACGACACTGCTGACTTTGAAAATTTCTTCGCTCCAATTGCTTTCGGAGCCCTTTTCAAACAACATTTTGGATTTGCTAATACGCACCTTGTCACCGACTTTCATTTTTGACTTATTATTCGAGTTCGAACGCCGTTTGCCGTACAAATTATTTCTTACTTGAAGCACATTGATCTCTGAAACGTCAGCAGGATCCATCTTAATACTGGAATGTTTTACACTGTTGTAAGCGTCGACGAGATCTTGGAGGACATTCTCATACCGATACGTGATATTTTTGGTAAACTATTGCCACATGCACCATTTCAGAGTTCTATTGAATCGTTCCATGATGTTTGCCTTCACGTCCGGATTATGAGTGGTGTAGTAATGCAACACTTCTTTCTTGAGAAATTTCTGGACTAGACGTGCCGTGAACTCTTACCCCTTGTCCGTCTGTAAACTTAGTGGTTTACGGCCTCTTTGTTTGAAAATGTCCCGAATAGAGTCACTCACTACGCTACCCATCTTGAATGGAAGCATCCTCGCCCAGGCCATCCTGCTAAACACTTTGATGACGGAGAGCAAGTACACTGCACCGTCGTTGTATTTTCCAAGACCTCGCATATCGTTGAGATCAGCTTGCCAGCAATCGTCAATGTCTGATACCACGTACTTGTTGCGTGGAAACTTTATTTTATCACCGGTTTGTGTAGGGTATAAGCGTCCTGCCCACAAAGTCATTCTCGTACTTTGTCTGGATCTTTCTTGGACGCCTTTATAAACAACGCCACCCCTGCAAACCCTGCAGGATGAGAAGGGCCGTAGTAGATATCGGCTAAATGGGCCATTAAGCTCGGAACGGCAGCCACCTGTTTTTGTCCACACCTTTCAGTTTCTTTTTCTTAGGGCGTTGCGACGATGTAAGTGGTTGGGGTACGGGCATTGGATCGATAGTAGGTGCCAAACGTTTCAAATTTACAATAAATTCTTCCGGAACGTTTATTTTTTGAATTGCCGTGAGAAACTCTCGCAACCCAGACGGCTCGATGTGTCTTCTTGCTCCGACCAGATCTTTGACTATATCGACAATATTAGATCCACGGAGAGGCGTATCGTGAATATTCACTTCCCCGTTTGAGTCCCAAGAGATACCGCTTCGGGAAATAATATGTTCTAATAAAAGTTCAGTTTTATACGTGCCTGTACTGGTACAGTATTGAGTACAGCAGGGATGGGAAGTACAGACACTTCAGGAGTTGTTGTGGTGTTGGTGGTATTTTCAGGTGGTGGAGGGTGTTGGTTAAAGTGCAGATAGCGCTGTAGCACTTGTTGGTATAAAGTCCATTTAGACTTGTCAAGTTTTTAATCGAGGATTTTTTCCATTTCCTTGTCCAGCTCGGAGACCACTAGATTTGTGGCCGATGCCACTTGTTGGTGGTGTTGCTTGTAACGGTGTAATGTTTTCGGGGCCACCAATATCATCTTTTTCGTGTGTTCCATTATCTACTTGTTGAATAAGGAACCGAGGGCACCACTGTATAAAGAGCCAAAAGTAAGGGCAGGAACGCTCCTCTTTTCTGAACGAGTAATCTTCTCTTCTTCTTCCAGCACTCTCCTCGTTTAACCAGCTTGCGCAACACCTGTTTGTGAGCACGTAACTTTGACCTCTGCAAATTTTTCAACGTCACCTACCCTTTTAAAGTGGTGTAGGTACATTCGCAAATAGAGTCAATCAGTTTCTTGTCTGCCGTTTAAAGAAAGGTGACACGTTGCTGCAGGTTCATGCGATGCATCGCACGTAGCAGAGGAGCTTGTTTCAGCCCTTTGGGACTCATGGTTATGAAATGATCTAAAATTGGGAAGTGTCGCTGTTTTTATAGCATTTGTGTGGTAGGTACACGCAGAACCCGACATTTGTGCGGGTTCTATATATGAACCATTCGTGTGTATGTTGTTTGAAATTCTAACAATATATAGCCGTGGGGAGTACTTGTAACATCAGCGTATTCCTCTTGTTAAACACGGGGTTTTTCAGGACAGACTTGACGTGTCAAGTGTTGAATCTGAGCTTTATCCCTGGGATTTTTAAAAAGCACGATATAGTGTGCGTTTAAGGAAATGTCTCTTTGACCCCTACCCTGGTGGAATATATTTTATGTAAGATAAATGATGCTAATATTTTGATAATGGCATCCTTTGGTGAAAAGATCGACGACCACTTCTTTGGCTTCCCGTGTCAGGTCGTCCAGGTTAATCAGCTGTGGAGAGTAATTACAGGTGTCATCCATTTCCAGCAAACCCTTACAGAATATGACGTGGGAACTTAACCTGTTTTGTTCGAATCCCGGTTGCCATAAAGCATAATCCTATGTGATTTTTATCAAATTTAACGTCACACATTATTTCCAAATGACGGATAAAGTCTGTTACAAAATGTGACTTTCCACAGCCGGAAGGGCCGCTTATGATGGCCGAAAATTGATGTTTCAACTTGTCCATAATGTTTGAGACTGAGCTTATAAGCTATATGAACGTTTATTTATAGGATAGGAAGGAGGAGCGGTTGTAGACGTTAAAACACAAACATAACAATTTTTACAATATTTATTTACAATGATGAAAAGTGCACGTGTCTCGGGTGTCATACGATGCTGGGATACATTGGTAGTTGGACAGAATTACTTTCTACTAAGGTTCACTTAAAAACAAATGTTGGTCCTATATTAAACAGTTGTTAATAAGTTTTGATTATGTTTATCTTTAACCTTATAATAGAATATTTAGGACTTTTGATATCCAATGCTGATAAAATGTTCTGGGGACTTTATAATTTTATATGTACAGTACGTTAACTTTTCAAGTTGGGATTTTAAATCAAAATTAGTTTTCAGTCTTCTTGTGTTACTTCAATATTGTTAGTTCGTCATAGTGTTATATATTTTTACAAATATCGGATGATTCCATGTATAATATTAAGTTGTTGGTGGATTTATTACGGCAACAAAGATATAGTTTATAACTTGTTTACATTATGTGTCATGTGGAGCCTCTCGGCACATTCAAGGGACTTTGATAATTTACAGCCCACTCGTTTGATAAACTAAGAATACTGGGATGTTGTTATTAACTGTAGGCGAATCTCTGTTTATCATGGGAACTTTGTAACTTTTCTTGAACATTAACTTTTTCGAGTTAGCGTAGTAAATCAAAATTAGTTTTTCAATCCTTTTATGTTGCGTCAATATTATTTCTTCATTGTGCAATATATACATAAACTTCCGAACATTGGGACATTTAGCATATGATATTAGAGTGTTGAGGGGTTTGTTACGTCAACAAATGTATAGTTTATAAATGGTTTACATTGTATGCCGAATGGAGTTACATGGCCTGTCCAAAGAACTTTGGTAATTTATAGGAAACTTTTGCTAAACTAAGCGTACTGAGTATTTTATAACAGTAGGTGTAACTTTGTTTATGATGGGGGGGATTTATAATTTTTCATGGACTTTAAATTTTCGGGTTGGTGTAGTATATCAAAATCAGATGTTTAATCATTCATGTTACGTCGATATTGTTATTTCCTCATTGGGTAACATATATATATTTTCAGACGTTAAGGGATTTAGTTTATAATATTATGGTGTTTTTTTACATCAACAAAGGTATAATTTAGAAATTGTTTACATCATATGTCTCCTCGGAGTGTCTCGGCTCAATCTGAAAGCATATATAATTTACACGACATTTGTTTACTAAACCAAGAATACTGGGGTTTTTGTTAACTACACGGTGGGAATCTGTTTATTCCTGGTTGACGTGTAGCATCCCAGAGAGATGGACCCGACTCGACTGGTAAAGAACGAATTGTTCTACGAGATTTCGATAAGGGGTGTGACCCCGGTCAGCTCAGTGGTGGATGAGATGTCAGTTGTCGGACTTGGTAGATCGAGAGGATGACACAGGAGTGGTATTGATCAATATCGAACTGGTTCCTGGATTTGCAATAGAAGGCCCTCACCTGTTACGTAAGCTTGAAAAATTAAGAGAAGAAACTAGGGGGAATCCAAAGCCTAGCTATTCCCAAGGGAAGAAATGGTTAACTACGAGTCGACACATTCTCGACAGAGCAGAGTGTGCCAAACTGGACGACCCATCTTTGGAGGAAAAAAGGAAAAAACTCTTGGAAGAAAATTCTCAATTACATACACGTCTCCTATCCTCGATAAAGGGCCCTAAAGGGGAGGAGAAGAAATCAGACATAAGGGAATTTGACGGACAGGAAACTTTGGGACGGCCAGACACGGTAGGGCCAGGGACGGATACCACAAGGAAAGGTGAGGCGGCGACCAACAATCAGGGAACTAGTTCACTGACAGAAGGAGCATCCCTCAATATAGCTCGTTTGGAAGCAGAACAACTTGACCAAACCCGTCGGGACGAGCCAGTGTTGGAGAATTTAACACACAGGATACCCACTGAGGGAAGAAGTCGGCTGGTGTTTGTTCTCAATCTTATGCGTAATTGGAAAGTCAAGTTTATGGATCAGATACAACCGATTGACTTTATTGAAAGGGTAACTGAACTAAAATAAATCTATCAACTCACGGACATAAAGGGGTTGGAAGCCTTACAGGAACTATTTACAGGGAGAGGACTGAGTTGGGTTCGGAACAACATGAGCACCTAAAAAACCTGGAACTATTTCATAGTGGGTTTTAGGTTGAACTTTTTTTCTTCAAATTACCAGATGACATTAGAAGACGATATAAGAGGATGACAACAGGGACCAGGAGAATGTGTGGTCGAGTAGGTAGTGGACATCCAGACCCTATTACGACGTCACGGGAAGTTTTCATTACCGTGGAGCATAGACAGAATTTACAACAACCTAAGGCCAGAAATTAAAATAAACATCGAACAGTCACGGATTGGCTCCATTAAAGAATTGCTGGATGTGGCTATACGTTTTGAACTCACTCAGAGAGAGATTTCCCAGTACAGGGTGAGACACCCCGAACAAACAAGCATGAACAGACCTTTCCCACCTGAAAAATACGAGATGATTAGGCCGGCTAGATCATTTACACCACCAGGAGGGTTTGAACAGCGCCCACAGCAGGGGACTCTCATCCGGGAAGAGGTTAGTGCAGAAGGTAGGAGGAGATCTTCAAGTACTACAAGCCAAACAAGGAAGGGAACCGGGGTGTATCCATGGCTGGTTCCCTTAGAAATTGCTACCAGTTTGGGTCGATTGATCACCTGAAGAGAGTGTTCTTATGGGAAGGGCAGCCAAAATGCCAAGGTGGACGGAATGTCACACGTTTGTTTGCGTTCAGGGAACCAAGGAGTGCAAAGTGTCAGCCAGGAAGGAAGGGAAATAACCTATTATGGGGGGGTGAGAATCAGTGTGGGAAAAACATCTACGGTCTCTCTCTCAGATACAGGGGTGGGAGATAATGTACTTTCTGGAGAATTATACCACAAACTCCAAGAGAACGGATTAGTACAAAGGGTAGAAAGGTGTGCCTTAACATGTATATTAGCCAATGGACAACCATTGAAGGTCGAAAAAAAGGTCAAAATATTGCTAAGGATAGGACCACGTCCGTACGTGGCCTGTCTGGTTTTTTATATCTCCTCATTGCTCACGGATGTCATCTTATGGAAGAGATTCATAGGGAATTTGGGACTGAAGATGGATTTTCACAACAGGATTTGTGGTACCATTATAGACGATAGGTAGCTTGGAAGAGAGGCCGGTCAGTATGGCAGGTGACTCAACGAGGGTGGAGTTGGTGAGTCTGATAGAAGAATTTCTTGACGTAGTGACAAGCAAGGTCAGGTGTACTGACGTAATGACACACTCGATTGAACTAGACGATCCGACCCCGGTGAGATCCTAACCTTACTACTATGCACCTCCTAAGTTTCAGATATTAAAAGACCACATAAAATCTTTGTAACGACGCTCAAACAATCCCTACGCTTCTCCTTGCTTTCTGATTTCTAAAGAAAACAAAGAGGGGCGGTTAGTTATTAGTTATAGATTATAAAATATTGAACTGGAAGTTCAAATATGAGGTGACACCGATGCCTACCGAAGAATGAAGAATGAGTCAATAAAGCTTTAGACAAGCAGTTCACTTACTCATTATTCATGTCACAATATGGGTGGAAGGGGATTGACCTCCTCCAATTCAAAGTGAGGCGCCTGCTGGATATAGGAGGCGGGCTACTTTTCCGTAGGCCACCCTGTAGATTATAATAATACACTTGTTAAAATTGTGAAATAAAATTTTACTGTCAAACTGTACTACGCCTATAGCCTAAGGCTATTTACTTAACCTGTCTCAATAATAATGTAATGAAAATGATATGCGGTAAAATAAACTCTGGCAAAGTAGCTTCAAACAACAGATATACTAATTAGTAATTAGTGTTTTAATTATGAGATTTGTAAAACGTGATATCAAAGAGAATAATGTTAGAGACATAATGAACGTTATTCAGTTGACATATTAAAATCCGAATTTGATCAAATTAGTTAATTACAAATAATACACTAAAGCTGGCTTCCTAACGACACAAATAAATGATACATTATTTCAGTGGCTTTAGATAAAAATAATTCTTAATTTTAATAAATCCTCCGCAGAATACAAAACAGCTGCATTTAATATGGATCGAAAATTGAGTTATTTAAGGGTAGCTCTCACTATATCTATTTGGTGTTGGGTAGAGGGTTTGTAGAATGATAAATAGAGAAGAATAAATGGTATAGTGTACAAGCCTGACTTTCTCACTCCTTCACATAAAAAAATGAGCAATGGATAGTCGCTTCAAAACTATGTTACGTTGGTACAGTCCTGGGTAAATTAATATTTTTTCTATAACCATACCAGGTGAGGCATTTAAGTTGAGATATAAAAATATCCAGAAAATTATGCATTTTAGAAAAAAAAATCGTACATATATTTTTTTTTAGACATAGATAGAACAGCACTACTGATTTTTTATTTGTTGGATGTTTTTAAAGGTCAACTTTGTATTTTAAATGAAAACATATGAACTTTTAACTACATTTTATTCAACCCAAAAAACAAACAACTTTTGTCTGAATTTTTTTTATCTAACATCAATTTTTGAAGATATTTTAACTAGTTTTATATAAACATTTTATTCAAGAACTTTTTATTACATTATGATATACTTTACTATATTAAATGCGATATTATTAATAAAATTACTTTAATAAATGTTCAAAATGATGTCCATTAACATCGATACACTTTTAATGTAATAAAAATTGTTTTAGACATTACAAGTTAAAATATCTTGAAAAGTTAATTTCATTTAAAAAAATTCTAATGTTAAAGTTGTGTGCTTTTTGTGTAAAGTAAAATGCTGTTAAAATAACTATAGGTTTTAATCTAACGAAACAAAGTTGACCTTGAAATAACCCTGGAGGCGTCCATCAATTCAATAAGAGCTAGTGATGTTTGTTCAATTTCTCCATTAAAAACAAAAGTTTGTTGTACAAAACAATTTTTTCTAAAATGCTTCATTTTCAAGATATTATGGTTTCTCAACTTAAATGTCTCACACGGTATAATATATTATACAATAAATAATTTCGATAACTATACTGTTTTCATTTTTTATGTCACTTATATACTTTTTATATAAGATATTCCGTCTGCTGAATTATTTTATTTTATTAAGCGGCCCATTAATATATAATTAAATTCTCAATGTGGACCATGAGCCAAAAGATTTACCAAGGCCTGAGTTATTAAACCAAATATCTAACTGCCATAATTAACACGTCTCCTTGAATCTTAAAAATCAAAGGATGACAATCCTAAAACAATTATGGCAAGCAATACATTAAAATAGAATAAATATTTGAAACAAAAACTGTACCCAGTGCATGTGTATTGTAACAAACTGAGTGCACAAATGAATGAATTCCATAGGTAACGCCATCTCTGGCCAAATCAATCATAAGATAAGTGGAACGCAATTATTAAAATTTGTATGGATACATATTGCAAAATAAAAAATTGCTTGATTGAAATTTTGCAGGGAAGTAGCCCTAGATCCAAAAGGGTGCAAGAACATTTGGTGACAAAAACTCCCATGAGGGTCACTAAAATGAGTGGGTTTCCAAAACCCCTTCCCTGGGTAACTTTGTGAAAACCCTAGATACCAAATTTCGTCTCAATCGGTTAAATGTTTAATATGTTTCAGTTGTGTAAACTGGTTTTGGATAAACTTTTCGTGTGTACCATTTTCGTTATTTTACATACGAATTTAAAAAATAATTTTTGAATATTAAACTCACAATTTAAAAAAATAGTTATCTTTGTGTGTGTGTTATTTGCATTCTGAATTATGTTCGACTATAAATTTGCCTTGAAAAAGTAATTGGTGCCCGCCACACCACCGTTAGTTTTGAATTACTCTAAGGTACAAAAAGGTTGGGGATCTTTGCTCTATGGCATTGGGAACTAAGAACACTGTTACAGAAAAAATTGAGAACAGATAAACATCTTTGTTTACCAAAGACCATAAGAATCAAATTTATTTTCAAAGACCTGAATTTAATATATATATATATATATAAATAATTGCTTATAGCTATTAAATTATTCGTTTTATAAAAAATATATTTCAAATTAAAGATTATTATCTTTAATAGTACTACAACTTTACAATGATACGTTATTTCGTATCTCAAATAGTTGCGAAGAAATTATGAAAATTGGAAAATTCCCCCCATTTAAAGTATCCTCAAAGTCATTTTCATGAGAGAAAAAAAGAATGTCCTTATTGTTCAAAATTATAAACAGTGTCTAGATATAAAATTTAATCTTAATCGTTAAAGATAATTTCGAGAAAATATTTTTTTCTCTTTCTGTCCTTCAGTAAATTACCCTTAAATTTAGGTTTGCGTATCTAGTTCCAAAAACCGCTCTGTGGAACCCTATTAAACCCTTAGATACCAAGTTTTAGCCCAACCGGTAAAATAGTTTCGGCTCTTACAAACAGACAGACATACGAACGGACAGTATAGCGAAAACTACTTTTTATTGTTTCAGGGGGTCATGAAACGTCGACATTTATAAAAATCTAAGTTCGATTTTTTTGACGATTGCAATACTTTCTCTACAGATGTCGAGAGAAAGTAAAAAGGGTTATTCCTTTTAACAACAACCCTTAAAAAAAAAAGGGGGGGGNAACCCTTAAAAAAAAAAGGGGGGGGGGGATGCGTGAGATGGAACCATTTGAACCCGGGGTGTAAACATGATCCCTTACGAGGCGATTCATCAACGTCAACCATCGCGGAAGGAAGGAAGGAATGATGCGAAACAACTCGATGATAAAATAATAGCGGCGCAACTCGCCTAGAGCAGTTGTTCGTATTTATTTCCCAGGGTATCAATCACTCCGCACCAGCTCGTGTTTACACTTTTAAATTATGTCAAGTACCGTTTGATGAGAAGGAAAAAAATATATAGCATAGTGGTGGGGTTTCTTTTTTTCTTTCTTGAATAAAAAGGTCTTGAAATCATGAAATATTTCGACCTTTGAGATTATGATGAATCTTTAAGTTTCATGTGCTCCTGAACTCCCCACCCCCCTCTCCCCAAGTGTATTTTACTATTATCTCTGACCCATGACTATCTGTCCCTGGCAATAAATAGGGTAATATATTTGGACTTTTTTAATTGACCCTTAATAAAAGTTTGGTTTACCAATAAGTGATTCTTTTAAGCCAATTTTTTTTAAATGGCTCTGTTTTGTTTGAAATGGATATCTTGGAAGTATTTGATCTCTCAAATAACACTGTATACTTGGGTTTTGGGATAATAAATTGCTGAAGAGTATTTTACTGATGAATGAATTTTAAAAAATTTGAAATAATATGAAATTGAATTTAACGTTTTTATTTAAAATTGGTATCTAGGTTTTATTACCATTATAAATAATATTCTTAGTTTATTTTTCAAATGTTTTTTTATTTAAGGGTGGTTTACTTTTGACACACTAAAAAAGTGACATATTTAAAAATAGTATTTTAAAATTCGGTTAAAAATGATTACCTTGGAATTAGTTTTTATGAACATAAATATTTTGAGGGTAATTTACATATACATAGTTTTTGAAAATTGGATATATTTTTAATTGTGTAAACAATTTTGTTTGAAACTTATATTTGAAGTGTGTTTATTGTGATTAACAAGACGAGGTGCTTATTTTTCTAAGATAACTTAATCAAAATCTATTTTTGGGAATTTTGTTTTAAGCTATAATTTATTAATGAGAAAGTTTGTACGATTGTGAAGTAACATTTATTTTTATTTCGGAAACCGATTTAGAGTTTGAAACCTTAGCTCAATCAGAAACGAGTTCGCGTAGCTAAATAAGCGTTCCAGGTTCGATTCCCGCCATGGCCAAAATGGTATCATTAGTGAAATGTTGGTTTTCCCCCTTTATCTCAGTCATACCTTAATGCTGGGGGACTAGATTTAAATTAGTTTATAAGTCCTGTGTGGATATAATCAGTCAGTTAATAAAATGCACGTTAAATACCTAAAAAGAAATTAGACAGTTCTAAAACACCTTTATTTATTTTTAAAGATCCGTCGTTTTCTCCTAAAACAAGCTCAAAACGTGATCGTGCTTATCTTCCCAATTATTTTTAAAACCGCGTCCTACTACCCGTTCGAGCTTTACGCCTATGTACTAACTACGTTAATGGTTTTAGGGCTTATGAAGGGTGTATTTAAAGGAAGTGTACCCGCCTTTGCGTAGAGGGAGGGTTGAAACCCATTTTGTAAAACCACCCTTTGTACAGCCGACCGAGATTCGAACCTTGATCTCCTCGTCATCAGCAGTCTAGTCTACTGCGAGAGTAGCGCCTTAGACCATACTACCACTGAAGCAGAATATCCATAGTGCAATTTCTACAGGAAAAGCCTTTTAGAAACTACAAAAACATTGATACGAGGTGATATTTTTCCTTTGTGATAAAGTTAGAAAACAAATTAATACTATAGTAATCAGTTAATTATATGAATATGCCGTAGAATAACCGTTTTTCATGGAGTTTAAGACGTCATTCTTGCAATATATGTAAAATCACAAACAAACAAAAAAGCTCTATGTTCCCGATCGATTGTTGCTTAAAATTTTAATTCGTATTCCTTGAGATGAGCTACTAATTGAAAAACCGTTTGAATGGCCACCATGTTATTGAAACAGATAACCAGGTAGGAAAAAGCATATACGTATATTATTCGACAAGGGTTCAAATTATGTCCCTACCAAATTTCGTTAAAATTGGTTAAAGCATTAAAATAACCTTAAAAACTAATAAAAACACAGAATATTCCATTTTAATCCAAACACAAAGGACAAATAGAAATTTCGAGACAAAAACACAATTTGACGTGACCAAAATTATCTTCTTAAATAAATAAATATATAAAAATAATATATACACTTAAAATTCTAACATATTTTTATTCATCCCTGCATAATTTTCATAAATTGCAGCCCTTTCTAGTGCGTGCATGACCTCCTTCACCCCCGTCGCTAAACTATCTGTAAGCAAAGTTCAACCCTTAAAATATTAATAAAAGGCACACAACCACGCAATATATTGGGACGGAAAACCAACCACATCCGTTACAACATTTTATGGGTTCATTTTCTGAAAGGAATATTCTAGTAGGGTAGCCACGCAAACAAACTTTCAGGCAATGCAATCAATTAAAAGTTTACTCAGTAAAAGCCCAGATCAGATGAGAGGGTATTTCCAAAGTAAATAACAAGCTAAACTAGATACAAGTCACGTAGAGAGGGAAAAATAGAGGGCGAGCTAAAAACACTTGATTTTACTTTCTAATCTAAAAATATTATAATGAGTCTTTACGTTTTACACACCCTCCAAGCCCCTCCCCCCTCAAAAGTGGATTTTAGAATTCAATTTGAATGTATATCTATCCCTGAACACATATCTGAAACGGTTTGATAGATTTCGTTCAAAATTGAATGTTATACGTTATATATTTATTTTTTTATTTTTAATGTTCACTTATTTTTTTGAAAACTATAAACCTTATAGAAATTGGATAGAACAATTTTATTCAAAATGGTTATCTGGAGAGTGTTTTACATGATTAATAGAGACTTTTTTCATTTTTTCTAAAAAAAAATTGAGATTAGTTTACTGGTCACTGATTATTTTTATTTAATATTTTTTAAATGGCAAAATCAATTTTGTTCTGAATTTATATTTGAGGATGCTTTATTATGGTTATAAAATAATATATTTTTATAAAAATATGCAAAGGTAATTTAATGACAACAGATTTTTGTTTTATTTTGTTCCTAATCACAATAGATTGTCTGAATTATTATTATTATTATTAGCACCGCGTCTTACTACCCGTTCGGGTTATACGCACTTACGCTAATGTGTAATGGTAGGGTGATTGTGAGATGAAATGAAGGACCTACAGCTTAACGTGGAATCCGAACCACGGTGGCGGCCTGGCGTTCCACACATTCACAAGATGTCTTGTCAGAGGTGTAGGAGATTGTCTGAAAAAGTATGGATGATTACAATATTTTTTATTTTATTTTGGGTATTTAACGTGAAATGTATGAAACTACAAACTATTTAAGCACACCACTTACATACTAACCTAATACTCGTGCTAACAGAACACAAAGTCCTCAACAATAAACCAATGATAATGTTCATTCATAATGGGAATCAAACCAGATACTTTCAACTCAATGTACGTAGTAGTGCCAGTAGTATTAACCACCTATCCAAACCTAGTCCTAGTGCAAATAAGACAAACAAACGCCAGACCGTTAAATTTACCACTTAAATAAAGGTAACAAAACATTACTTCTTGTACCGTGCTAATTTAATTACCCGTTAGCACTAACACTCAAAATACCTTATATATAACGTGTTCATATTTGTTCTGCCCTAAAATGGGACATGAATATACCAGGGGGTTCGGGGGATATAATCGATATGGAAAGCCTCTCCGGTGGGGCTGAGGGACCTCCCTCCCCCTCCACCTTTCCCCAGATTAAAAAAAATTAAGCCTGAAAAGTCGTATTTTGAGGCCATCCTTGACCCCTGCAAATAAGGTATAAGTTAAAAGTTTCGCATTTAGCTGAGTTCGGACATTGCTGTTTTGTGGTAATTTGTTTAAAACAAGTAGAAAGCAAAGCCTACGTAAGCCTAAACTTTTTTTTTGTGGGGTTGCGGACTGTGATTGGAAACGTATGGACAGTTAATTTAGATGTTTATTTTTACAATTATTTCCCCGTTGTTGTTTAAACAAACCTCTAAAAACATACAAGTAAATAGAAAAGAAAGCACATCATTTTTATTTACTCAGTAAATTTTAGCATCTAAATTCTAAGTTTACATTTCTATGTTTCATACAGACTTATTCATCATACTCATACTTTGTATTCGAACTTATTTGTTTTAACAGTGCTGGTGAGGACCGAAACATTGAATAAAAGTTCTGGCAACTTAAGTCATAATTAA
This sequence comes from Timema monikensis, assembly GCA_902151445.1. Lineage (NCBI taxonomy): Eukaryota > Metazoa > Arthropoda > Insecta > Phasmatodea > Timematidae > Timema > Timema monikensis. Next base: position 87,643 of record CABFVZ010001770.1, on the reverse strand, counting down.
TTTTTGTCACTAATATTGACCTTAAAAGGCTCACCCTAAGTTGGGTCTTCTCCGATGTCCACCCTTTTGTCATTGCAGAAAAAAACTCTCTCAACGGCTGTATTTCTTCTTGGCAGTGCTAGTACATATTCTGCGATTTTACTGATGTGCTGATGATTTATGGAGTTTTCTCTCAAATATTTAAGCAGTTCAAGCCACCGTTTATCAGATTCGAATTTGTTATCATTCCCCACTGAAATATGGCTCTAAATGTATTTATTTACACAAGTCATTTAGTCAAAAAGTTCTGTATCAGAAGACGTGTCGAAGTGTTTTTTGAAGTTATACTTCTTTAGGCGCGTTATGAAAAAATGATGAGAGTGAAATTTTAAGATGCGCGCGCATCACTGTAACACTATTCAGATATTTATTTTTACAATTATTTTGCCGTTGTTGTTTAAACAAACCTTTAAAAACACACAAGTAAATATAAAATAAAGCACAGTCTATTTATTTTACTCAGTAAATTTTAGAATCTAGATTCTAATTGAACATTTCTATATTTCATACAGACTCAGTCATCATACTCATACTTTATATTTGAACTTATTTGTTTTAACAGTGCTGGCAAGGACCGCAACATTGAATAATAAGTTCTGGTAACTTAAGTCAAATTAATTTTTGTCCCTAATATTGACCTTAGAACGCTCATCTTAAGTTGGGTCTTCTCCAATGTCCACACTTTTGTCACTGCATGAAAAACTCTCTCAATGGTTGCGTTACTTCCTGACAGTGCTAGTTCATATTCTGCGATTTTACTGAAGTGCGGATGATTTAAGGAGTTTTCTCCCAAATGTTTAAGCAGTTCAAGCCACCATTTATCAGATTCTAATTTGTTCTCATTCCACACTGAAATATGGCTCTCAATGTATTTATCTACACAAGTCATTTCATCAAAAAGCTCTGTATCAGAAGATGCGTCGAAGTGTGTTTTTTTTATCAATAAGGTAGTCTATGGCCAATTGAACATCAAACTATTTTGGAGTTTTTTTTTCAGAGTTGCCCATTCAAACATTTCCAATTACTCAAAATTCGTTGTCCACTGTTCTAAATATTGTAATGATTTCTCGTAAAATGTTACAATAGTCTTGGTAAAATCCTATTTTTCAGATCCTAAACAGTTATTTGTCATTAATTTGCGCAGTAAATGAGGAATAAATCTAGTCTTAATCTTATTTTGAATGTTCTCTTTCATTGTTTATATCTCTGCTGTAACCTTGATGGCAGAAACATTCCACTTTTAAAACTGAGTTTTGGAAGATAGCTGCTTGGCTGTGTATGAAATATAACCACATTACTGAGTGTTCATCTTCAAAGAATGTCTTCAAGACCACGGGACATTTAGGTTGACTCGGAAAGTATTCCTTAAGTGCAAAATACAATTTTAAAATTTTTTCCACGGCAGGTATTAGCGCTAGCCATCGTGTTTTGCTGTGCCCTAACATTTTCCGGTACTCAATATCGATGGTGTCACACATTTATTTACATTTTTCCACCCTTACTGTATAAATATAGAAGTGGGAATATATTTTCACAACCACGTCTTCTACATCTACCGGCAAAGAATCAGACGCACTTAATATGGCGTTGTGAATAATGTGCGAAGCACATCCAATACCCACATTATCTCTTTGAAAAAAGTTTCCAATTTGCGATAAACATTCTCTGTTCCTTTTCTTCCTACACCACCAAACATACAGTTGGGTAGTGGATAGGTCCAGTTGGGTAGTGGATAGGTCCAGTTGGGTAGTGGATTGGTCCAGTTGGGCAGTAGATAGGTCCAGGGTGTTAGTACTATCTGGGCTGAGAAATGTCTTAGACAGTTGTTTCTAAGTCATCCAGGAAAGAGCTCCCTCACTTGACTCAGGGACCCTGACTTTTAACTATAAATAGAAGGGTGACGAGTGAGAATACTGGACAAAAATACATGTGATTGTTCTGGTATGTCCCTCAAGAGGAGACATTGTCCCAGTTTCACCTCGCCATAAAGGCCTGTGTGATTGTTCTGTTCTGTCCCTGAAGAGGGGACACTGTCCCAGCCTCACCTTGGTAACACCATGGATGAAGGCCCGCCGAGCGAGGGGCCCTGGTCCATCCACTGTCTTCAGTCTCACCTTGCCATAAAGGCCTGTGTGATTGTTCTGTTCTGTCCCTCAAGAGGGGACACTGTCCCAGGCTCACCTTGGTAACACCATGGATGAAGGCCCGCCGAGCGAGGGGCCCTGGTCCATCCACCGTCTTCCCGTCGTCTTCTGGACCCCAGGAGGCGCTGTACACGTCAATATGGTCGGGATTCAAACCCAGAGCCCGTGCCTCCACCGCGTCGTTCACAGTCCCGTCCAGCATGCGCACGCCTGAGAACAAGATATGGCGCATTACATTGGTGGCTGAGTGGTCAGGGGAGGGGAGGGGGGGCGACTTCAGCAAACCCAAATGGGTGAAATATTGAGGTTTTCCCATCCTATGAATCTTCTCTGAGTCCCGGTTGTAGCTCCAAGTAGAGATCTATTAGGTATTTAAATAGGTGGTTCGGATTACACTACTCACTATGTGGCCCATTCTTAATATCCCCCACCTCCTGACAGGTGTGAACCAGAGATAACGGTACCTCCTATGCTGGCGTTGTAAGCGACGCCGACGCCGCAGTGCTGGTTGAAGGCGCCGGCTGCCACTTCACCAGCGCACCTTGTGCCGTGTTTGTTGTCCCCGTTGTCACGGGGCGTCGGGTCCGCGTCGTTTTCGTTTATGTCAGCACTCGCCAAGGCGTCCTGCAACACATAGGTCCAATATTGTATAAACAAATCATGTGTTGAGGGGAAGGTAATTTACATAATCTGAAAAATCTTCAACTTTTTGAGATACGAAATAATTAAAACCTGCAAATTTGTACTTTTTTTTAATATAACTTCGTCCTACTACCTGTTCGAGCTATATGCCTTGTACTGTTAGAATCAAAAATTGTATTTAAAACCACTTTTATAAAACCTAAAACCTCCACGCTATAAGTAAATATATTTTCTAATTGAAGGTTTAGGAATTTTGTGGTATGTGTAAGTCTTTTCCCATGTTTCTGTCACAATGTATATTGTTTGGGGGAATGCCAAGCCTGCACCGTGTGTTCGGATTCCACGTTAAACTGTAGGTCCTCCATTTCATCTCACAATCACCCTACCATTACACATTAGCGTAAGTGCGTATAACCCAAGCGGGTAGTAAGACAAGGTGATAATAATAATAATAATAATAATAATACTATATTGTTTTGTTTAAAATATTTAACGAATTTTGAGTAAATGTTTAAATTCTCAGGTAAGGACGTAAGAAAGTCTGTGCGGTGCATTGTATGTTACCATTTATTTATCTTGAATAGTTTTCCCTTCTAACTCCAAGAAAATGTGGGTGTACTTCCTCTAAACATGACCTTTCTTATCCCTATTAGAGTAGTGTAAATCTACATATATTCTGGATGGGTGGTAAGTCGCAAAACCCAGACAAAAAAAAGTTTCCTATTTTTTTTTAATATTGATAAATCCCTTCACTTGTCTTATCTGAGAAATTTATAAATTGTATGTTTTAATTAAAGTCCTAATTTTTTTATTTTGAAACGTCATAAAAGTCGTTTTGACACTGGTCCTTCTCTGTGACCGAGTGGTTAGGGTGATCTAGGGGGACTTGGTTCTATCTCGGACTACATGTGTGTATGTGGGTTCCTTATATTAATAATATGAGGCTATAGATTCTTGCACCAGGCCAGTTGTCTTACTGATAAATGTTTTTATCTTCGGTTAAGTTAGTTTGTAAGTCGTGTGCTGATAAACAGCCAATGTTAGTTGAGAAATAAAGTGGACCCCATACACCGTAAATAACTAAATGTAAATGAAATATTATCTAAAATTAAAGTATAATTTATTTTGAAAGCACATAAATTAATTATATATTATGAACTTTTGCTTCTATAAAATTATGGTAGCAATCAGTTTTATTAAACTAAATATAAGACTACGATAGCTTATTAAAATGTTGAACTCGTTAAGTAGTTTCTTGTTTTATTGTAAACTCGAATGAAAGTGGTAATCTAGAATTTGCCCTGTGGATTGTAATAAATCATTTTAAATCAATAGTGAAATATTTACAAACGGTTTTACAAACGTTCTCACGAGGTCTATTTTTGTTACAAAATAAACAACTCTGGGAAATAGAATGTATAAACAAACAAATAAACAAACAAATAAACAAACAAACGTTCATTTCAAGTAACGAATTTTCTCGCCAAAGATGAACGGGGTTTCCAAATAGCCAATTGCAATGTGTTTATTTTCTATCTTTTTATTCCCCTCCTCGTAGAGTTCAGTATACACTGAAACATCTTTTTTTGTTTGTTTTTCCTCTATCCATCGTCTAAAAAAAACTAATTTACTTTAAACGCATTAATTCAGTTTTTTTTTTGTATTATCGGCCCAATCAATCAAGTTCCTCTGTTGTCAATCAAACACTTGTATCCGATCAAGTGAGTGCGGCATGAACCTAGAGAGGGGAGGATAGGTCAGAAGGGTTGGGAGGGAGGAGGGAATAGAAGGGTCAGATCACGGAACAAGGAGAGAAAGGATCAAACACTTCAGTTACTACACGAGTCGTATATCAACACATACAAATTAAACATATGGTTAATAGGAAGTGCTGTCATACTGGTAGAGATGAACATTTCCTGGGGTGACCTGGTGGTCTAGGGGTAAGGTGTCAGACTTCTATGCTGGCGGCCGGGGTTCAATCCTCGGTCCCGGCACAGATTTATCTGATTACCAAACCCTTCCTTCACCTCTGACAAGATATCT